>JAGDQP010006932.1:0-10143 GCA_022664845.1 Lepisma saccharinum | reverse complement strand
GTGATCTTAATTTCCCTGCAATGTGCCGTGGACTTCCCCTGAATGTTAAGCGGATATCTATACAATGTAGTGCCACATCCTTTAAATGTGTGAATATTTCCTGATTTTCCTGCAATGTGGCGTGGACGTCTCCCGAATGCTCCGTGGATATCCCTACAATGTATCGTGGACATTCTCTGAATCGCTCGTTTAGCAATCAAACACTTATTTCAATTGTCTACAATCGAATCGCAAACACTCGTGCTCGAAATCGTTAAGTTAATGACCTAGCGCCACAAACCGGTCAGTCTATCAGCCCTTTTTTCAAGTTCTACCATAAATCAATGATTGTAAAAAAGATTGAACAATATATGATCTAGAAGAATATTCACCTAGAGAATAGTGCACCTTCTTAACTATGATATAGTCAATTTTAGAAGCTACATAATAATGAATATTCTATCATTTACCTTCACCTTATATACTATGAAATTCAAGCTTAACCTATAAAGTCATTTTCTATCAATGACCTTTTCACCAAAAGGCATATTTTTTCTTCTTTTAAAAATTTCACACTTCATTCAAATGAAATAGTCAGCCAACGCTATTTCCTAGTTTGTCAGTGACGTCAGTCTTTTAAAGTGCTAACAACCTCAAATAAAATACTCACCCAGCCATATTTCCTATTTCTATGAGGAAAAGTCACTCTTAATTTAAAAATCAGATATCAACTATGTCTTTATAAAAGTCCATGAAGTTCCTTTTACCAGATTTTCATCTTTACATCAATAATAACTTACTCCATCAGAAGGTTATTTCACATAAGGAAAAGAGCAGTATTATTTTTGAGAATCAGACATCAATTACTTCCTCATAGAAATCAGTTAAAATTCTCCCTTCCATATTGCCTTCTAGCAATCACGTGAAAAGTCTGTCGTTTTAAACTTGTATTCCCCGTTTCATATTTTAACTTAGAACATTATACCAACAACATTTTAGTTTCAAATGAATCAACAAAGGTTTATCATTCATCTCCTGATGTATTTAATAAAATGTATTTTTTTCCCTATTTAACTCAATTCCTCGATATTTTTAGCGTAAAATGTTAAACTGATAAAGACCTGATCCATGATTTTAACTCCTAGAATTATTCAGTACGTCAATTCGTTTCTCCATTTTACAAAATCTGCAGCGGTCTCAATGATTTCAAAGCTCACACGCTGTCTTTAAAAGAAAATCTAACAAAATCACTGATCACCTGAAATTGTATCCTCAATTTATTTTAACCTTAGAGAACTTCATTGCCCACAGGACAAAATGTTTCTATGTTCTTCTTTTCCAAATTATATCTATTTCGATTTAAAACAAAATACCATGATACAGCTAAAAAACAATCTCGGAGGATCTCATTGCCCAGAGTACAAAATATTTCCTTGTTCTTCTTTTCCAAATTATATCTATTTCGATTTAAAATAAAATACAATGGTACAGGTAAAAACAATCTCGGAGGACCTAATTGCCCTAATGACAAGCTATCCTCTGCTCTCACGTGATAAGAATTTCCACACCACAACTTCGGTCAGCCACGTCTCGTATGACGTAATTTTTCACCCAAAAATTCACCCTTAGTCTTCTACAAAATCTCCTAGGTCACCTCAAGCCACCTACGTGGATCATTACGACCGCCATCTTAAATTTGCGTCACTCTTCGATTATGTCATCACTTTTTTCCCACCCAAAATTCAACCGTAATCTTCTACGAACGTCCATACCACGTCATGGGATCAACTAGCTACCACGTCAATTTAAGTAAGTGGAGCTTGCCCCTGACATCTAGGCAACCCGCAATGTTCAGTTGTTTTTGTACCCCTTTTAGTGAGCACGAGTTTTGAGGGCGCACATCTCGTAATTTAATACTAATAAAAACAGGAAAAACCGATATATTACACGAGTAAGGGCCTAATAACTGAAAGTTCCTGGTGGGGGACACAGAACCAGTTGTCTAATACATTGGTAAAGGGGTTTATGAGGATAAATTCCGAACCTACTGTACAAGTACATACAAGTCATTAAAAGTTTTCTCTCGGAATACAGAAAGAGCACTTGTTTTATGATAAAATGTGTACGATTCTAAAAAATCTGACGTGATAAAACCAAACTGATTACATTTTATAAATCGGTGTAAAATTCAGTTCAGGAACATCTATTTTGCAAACATCACAATCTATGGAGAGCAGTGTTACTTGATGTAGACGAAATAAATGTTATTTTCCATATTATGCACGAATTAGGACATATACAATTAAATACATGTGAAAAGCGAAGTTTGTTACAGCATTAATTTAGGTTAACATCAAGTAAATGTACAAATGTTTGTAACTTCTTAAATTTTAAAGGAACTTTGCACAGAACGTAAAACTTACAAATATTTTTATATTTCACGTTTCGAATATGACTTTTGACTTCTTCATAACTTTGGCACAAGAGAAAACAAAATTCTCAGCGGTACTGCAGAGAAATGAGATTGTATGTCGCATACTTAATATTTTTCCGAGTCGCTTGGCTTGCCTTTTTAGTACAACAACTTATCCCTTGTTCTAGTCTTTGAATAACACACTCAGAAGATAACTTCTTGTGTATGCATTAACTTCTGAATACTATACTTACACTCATTGAATGGAAGTTATTTATTTATTTATACATAGATTCAGATACAGCAGTTCTGCCATTTTACACTAAAACATTAAAATTGATAACACATTTATATCCAACAATCATAAAATTAACCTTATTTTGAAATAAAACAGTAATAAAAACATAGCATACAAGTATTTACATATTTCCTCCTAGCTGTTTTAGAAAGGCTTGTTCTGTGCTGAAAATATCTATCTCTGGTGGTAGGCAATTATATTCAAAAAACCATTCTGACGAACATAGAGGGTTTGAATATTTCTAGTCTTGGTGGTATGTGAATAGCTTGCTATTGCGCGTGGAAAGGGAAGGAATGCGAAAGTTGAGCTCAGAATGCAGCAGTTCAGATCGAACTCTACCATTGGATATTTTAAATAAGAATAATATATCTGTCTTGAAGAGGGCGTTCGAATGTTGAAGATATTTAGAATTTCTGCTTTACTTAAGGATCTAGTAGAAGGGATTCTGTATGTGACGATGGCAATGAAAAAGCTTAAGACAGAATTGAGAGGTGTCAAGTGAGTAGAAGAAGCCATATTCTAAATGGAGGAGCAGTATTCCAATTTAGGTGAAATGGAAGCTTTAGAAAAGATACTAAGAGAAAAAAAGGTTTTGAATTTCTATGAATCTATATAGGAAATCAAGTAGTTTCATGGAACTGCTAGTTGTGGCTCTGATATGCTCAACAAATATTAGTTTCTTATCAAAAAGTATACCCAGATCTTTTTGAAAATGTACTTGCTTAATGGGAATGTTGTCGATCAAGTACCTGGAAACAAAATTGTTCTATTTCAAGGAAATTGTAAGAGTGGAGGACTTTAAAGGATTTAAGGTCATATTCCAGGTATTACACTAATCAACTATTTCAAATATATCCTGTTAAAAAATGAAGTCGCCATTATTGGTTGTTCCTTTTCTAAAGATCTTGCAATCATTTGCTAACACAAGTTGTATTGGAAGGTGAAGTTGGAAGATCATTAATATATAGAAGAAATAATTGTGGACCAAGAACACTTCCTAGTGGTACACCGGATAACACAGAAACATATTTTGAAGAGGAATCAGGAAGAACCACACGATGCTCACGATTAGAGAGATAATCTTTGAGTGTGGAAAGAAATTTCCCATGTATATTAAATCTATCTGATAATTTATAGAGAAGCATGCTGATATTTAGTTTGTCAAAGGCTTTGGATAAATTTAAGTACACCACGTCAAGTTGAGAGTTATCTGAAATAGACTTAATAGCATTCGGACAAATTAGTTAAACAGGAGCTCTTAGGTAGAAAGCAGTGTTAAGCAGTGTTTATGTATGGAGAGACAAATTTGTAATGTCTATCTTTTATTATCTTTTCACAGACCATCGACAAAGGCGAAAGCAGAGAGGTAGGTCTATGCGAAGATATATTAGTTTTATCACCTGACTTATGAATAGGAACTATATTAGCTTGCTTCCATAGCTGGGAGAAAGCACCTTCTGAAAAGTATCTGTTGAACAAGGCAAAGAATCAGCAGCGTGACGGGGAAAAATGAATTTACGCTATCATGTCCTACAGAGCGAAGATCTGAGAGGGAACTAAGGAGAAACTTGATTTCGTCAGGAGTAGTGATAACTGAAGTCAAGGCATGAGGACAGTCTGGATGAAGATCAGGCAGAGTAGGTCGAGGTGGCTGAGTGGAAAAATTTGTAAAGAAGTAATCATTGAAGATTTCCGCTCTGTGCTCGCCAGAGGTATTCCTAAGTTCCTAAATTCAGTATTCATTCGAAGATGCGAATAAAATATCAAAATATATATTATAATTAGTTAATCATGTTTTTAATTGGCATATCCGATTCGTGAACCGTTGAATATTTATTAATCGGACTATCTCGGTGGCCCCCTAACAATAAATGTTATTGAAGAGTGTTATTAAAGAGTAATATTGAACTTGCATGATTAATAATAAATTTGAATAACATTGAACCTTTGAACTTGAATAATCAACGGATAAGATTATTTTGCTTTCCTCCGTATTATTCATACGGTGTTGGTATACCTGCGAAACTGTAAAGCTTTAGTTTCTATTTGAGGTTATTAAAGTACAAGCAGTTTTGTCAGAAAACTTTGTTTTCTTTATGTAATGAAATTGGGAGAATGTCGGTGAGTGTTCAGAAAGCAGCCAAAGGAAGGATAGAAAATATGCAACATAAGGAGGAAGCTTGACGGAGAGGAGGTAGGAAGAGAATTTGTTAGAATAAGATTATTTGAAAAACAAACCCTCTAAACTAAGGGTTTATATTAAAATTTATTTTGAATGTTTTATTTTCAGTTTTATAACAATAGTGAAATTTTCAAAATAATGGAGAATAAGAATATATAATTTTTCCTTCATAGCGATATTAAAACGGCAAATGATGGACGAAGTACAACGAGGTAACTGCCAAACTATTTACTACTTAAACCCAAGTAAAAAATGAAATACCAAGATAGCATTTCAGCTTGCAACAATATTGTCAGTCATTTGCCTCTTACTACAGGTTTCTCTTGTGATCTGATTAACTAACAGAGGAAGTCTGCAACTTTTCCACCTGAAATCGCCTCAAAATTTGCACCTAAAATGTGGTGCAGTACAGATAGAACACAGACGGAGGCTTTTGTTTCGGAAATTGTCGGAACATGCATTAAAGCCACACATGTATGTCGATATTTAGGGAAAAGACACGAAAAGCGCCGGAACGCATGCAACCGAATAGTCACTCACGCAATGCAAGTTGCACAGGATAGATATCCTTGCACATTCGAAGTCCGTATAGACTTTACCTTCGGGGTATATAACGAGGCCCGTGTTGCCCATTAGAGAGTAACTGGTGAAGGACCACCATGGGGAAAGGTACTGTGCTTGCAATCCGTACGCCATTGTAGATATGCTGAAGGACAAAGTGTTCTGTGAGTTCGAAGTGAGACCTTCACTAACATCTCATCTTGATTATAGAATAGCAGATGAATTATATTCCGTACTTGTGTCCTACACGAGGTGATGTTGTTGTGTCTGTGGTGCGAACACTTTAAATGCGAGATGGATAGTGACAGTGCTGTGCAAGAACTATATGGAAAAGCCACATTGAATTCGGAAGAGGAAAGTCGGGATAGTGCTAGTTCGTATCATCCGTCTCCGCGGAAACACACACAACAGAGGTTACACGAACAAGTGTCGGAAGTAACAATGAACGCCATATATCAAGCTGTGTGACAAGGAAAGAAGTTAATGAGTGTGACTGCTAGAAAATATAAGGTGACTCATAGAAAAGTGCGTCAAATTGTAGGTTTTATGGACAAAAGAGGAAGCAAGACAAGAAAATATAAGCCAATAAAACAATATATGTTTGCAAAATTCAGTGATGCACGCAAGCCAGGTTGGAGGCTCCATTACTGGCATCTGCGGAATTGGGCTGTATATAGATTTGTTTGGTAAACTTCAAAGCATGTAATGCTTTTCTGGAATCCTTTAAACGGTAGCATAGGATAACCTCCAGAAAGGTCACGAAATTAGTTTCGAGATTTGAAGCTGTAGAACAGAACGTCTTACAGAGAGCATACGGGTTCGTGCAGGAAGTGCAGTAATACATAGCCGATAACGATATTGATGAGAACTCGCTATTCAATACAAGTCAAAGCCGCTTTGAGTCTAAGCTTACCGCTAACCGCACATTATTGCAATCTGGCGCAGGAACAAAAGAAACAATGGTGCAGCCATTAGCATCTGTCACACATTCATACACAATTCAGTCGTTTACTACCATGTCATAGAAATTAGGTGCTAAATTATACATTTGCTTTCAAGAGCCTAGTGGTAGATTAGGAGTGGTAAAATGACAACTAAACTTGTCCGCACCTGGATCCAATCCATTCTTGCACAAGAGCTACACGGACCATCCCTGCTTACCCTAGATTTATGGTCCAGGCAGACGGACAGCAGTTTGCCAACACATGCGTTGTCTAATAATGTTTATCTGTAAGTGAAAGTAATTTCACCAAAACGACACGATACTGTCAACCACTATAAGTTATTTACATGATGGCTTGAAAAGTAACTCAAATGCGCAGAGCATGCACCGAATGTGCATGATAGAAGATTTATTCTTAACATCCACGGTCTTATTTCCAATCAGCTCAGCTCACTTAAATAGTATTCTATGTTGCGTTGCGCGTGGCAGGCAGCTGCCTACTTGTCGTAAGAAAACAAGATTTCTTTCAAAAATGTATTGGACATCAATTTGAATATACGGCCTGCATGTGACAATATTTTACGTGAGAACGACGCCGTTACAGTATGTAGTTAGTACGATGTGCATATGTTTCAATCACGCAGTTTTGGATTTACATTATAATAAATAGACTTATATCAGTGCATATATACTCGCTGTTATCTTGTTATTTTCACCTACTTCTATGCCTGGACAATACACTTGATAGATCATCTGTGTTTGTAATACATATTTCACCTGCTCACTGCTTCTGTACATGACTTTAGCCCATTATGAACTTTTCCATGTCCACTTCGGTCTCTGTCACGTTGTATACGGTTTATTCCTGCGTTTTTTGTGTCTCTTTGTGCCAGATATCGACACACATATGTGACTCTGAATGCATGTTCCGGCAATTTGCGAAACAAAAGCTTCCGCCTGTGTTCTATCTATGCTACACCACATGCTTGGTGCAAATTCGAGGAGATTCGAGATGGGAAAATTGCAAAGTCCCCTTGGAAGCAGTGTTTGGAAAGCGAGCCAGGACGTGTAATTCCGTGGTCTGGTTACTACAGCAACCGACTGGTGTGCCAATGGACATTGGGTCGATTTCTACTCAATGTAACACTTTATTATTTCTTCAAGAAGTACACTGTTTCCTTTCTAGACCTGTCAAAACTATTTCAACCTTCATTCTTGTAAACTAGAATACTTGATTGAATCTTGGTTATACCTTCTTGTCTAATTTACTAAGCTGTCAAAGTAAGCTTGATTCATTTCGAATCGGGTCAAAACTGCTTCGTGTGAAATAGCATTACCAAATGGTCTCGTGTAAAACATATTTTGGAACCATTTTTGCATTGTAACCAACGTGTGAATGGACATTTCCTGTAGTATTTTTTACTGAAATAAAGAATTCAGCTAAGTAGACTTCGGAAAACGTTTTCTTTTCTTTCTGTGTTGCATTTATCAAGCGTAATACAGCCTTGCTTCGAAACGGTCTCACTCTTGCGCTTAATCGGTCACCGTCATATTAAGACGTATTCCATCTGCAAACTGCTTGTCATTAACATATAGCTTGTTCTTGGTTCATTAGTTTTGATAACAAGAGATAGCAAAAGTGGATCGAAAGAAATAGTGTGCATAGTCTCTCTACGTCTCAACACATGAATAAGCTCTTCTAACCGAAAGAGTTATTCTAATCTAGGCATTCGTTACTGTGCCGAAAAATAAAAAGCGAAGAATGACAACAAGAGCAACAAGAGTGTGTTGAACTACATACTGTACAAGTAGAGAAAGAGCGAGGAAAAGACAGAGAGAAAAAAGATTGAAAAATCGTTGTGTTAGCTGCGAACGTGCGTGCTTGATGCGTGACTAGGTTTATAAACCGTAGGAAGGTAATCTTTGTTGTTTGCGTCAAGTATAATGAATAAATCTAACCTGGCTATGTCTAACCTATTTCTGTGGAATGTGAAATATTCAATAAATGAGTATAACGAAAGTAAGATCTTGTATTTCAGAATATAGACAGCAAATAAAAACACCAACTTGAAGGTGCTAAGAGATGTAAACTGCTTCAGCAAAGCTTTCGGAACTCTGTAAGACCTCAACTCCACTGAGCTGCTACATCTGTGTATACATTATGGGGAAAAAATATTATATAAATATATCTTGTAATCTATAGGTTAGGTTATTTAGGTTAACAAGAACTGGCCAGTTCAAACTGTGAATATATGTAAATTTATGTATAAGTGCTGAAATATTTCTTTGTGATATGTGCTACCATTATTTTTATCTGTAATATGTTGTAACTGTAAGTTAGTATTAACTTATGTGTTAACTTTTGAGTTTTCCTCTCTTTTTGCAATAGCATTATTTACGGGATAAACAACGTTTTTTTCCAGAGTATACTCGAACTTCAGCGCCTAGTACGAATCTCTCATATGCTCTCAGCAAATGAGAAAGCTAGGCAGCCAACCCTTTCGCTTTAATTTTCACGTAACTGCCTCTGTCCAACGCGTGGAGTCCTGAGGTATATAATAAATGACCAGCAGGTCTCGTGGCTCATTGTCAAATCATCGACCATAGCTGCAGAAGGCGACAGACGGATGAGAAAGAAATTTTGGTGAGAAATGACCTTTACGGGAGCACTTGAATGTATATTTTCTTTTGAGATAAGAGAGAAACTACGAGTACACTCTGATTTTCCTTCTTTCTCACTATCAATTAAAGAACTTACCAATATGAATTTTTTGCAGCATTTCCCAAATTTACGCTCTCTAGTAAATAAACTGAGCTTCAAGGTGTTGTTCGAGATATAGCACAAAATGGTCTCGAACCTACAATAAATTAGGGACTTCGCAAAATCCAGACTCATCAAGAGGAAGACGGTTGAGTCTGTCGTTGGTACCTTAATATATAGTTAATTTTGTCTTTCGAAATTTCGTCTTTCAGTCACCTACTCTGATTTTTTTCATTCTAATAGTAAATGTTAAACGTTAACGAAATTATTCAACATTACGTTAAACGTATTAAACATTAGGGTAAACATTAACGTAATGTAAGAAATAAATTCAACATTTGTCCACTAATGTTGAGATAAATGTTCTTTGAGAGAGAGCATTGTATCTTAATATCATCTATGGTATAGCCTTTATTGTATGAAAAGTAAGCCAGACAGAGAGGTAAACTGGTAATGTCGGTATGGTAAGTTTTAAGAAACTCATCCAAGATCGTTAGTCCCAACAATAGCTCAGCTAAATGAGGAGACGGCTCTTAGAAATTAAAGGTAAGAAAAAACCCTTTGTAAATCGCCTTACCTTAAAAGTAGCTATGCTCAGTAGCGTAGATAGGAATTTCTCGAGAGAGAGGGTATTTAAAAAAGAGCATCCTTGGTAATTATGCAACCCAACACAGCAACAATGAGAAAATACGTTTCGTCGCTTATTTCTGTAATTTAGACTAGCACAATCATGCGGGAAAACATACATGAATAAATACATCCTCGTAGCTTGCTTAGTTCAGTTATAATTCTAATATAAATTTAGCCATATTTGAAATGTCAAGTTGGATTTTGTCAAAAACGAAGAGTTTTTGGACCAGTAATTACTTTTGCGCTCAATTTGATGACAGATATGATATCTCTTCTACAATTTCCAGTTCATTCAGTCATTTATGAAAGTTTAAATTTCTTAGCATATAATTTATTCGCTTCAGAGTTTAAAATATCATATCTGGTGTAGAAGTGG
>JAGDQP010006931.1:54850-69756 GCA_022664845.1 Lepisma saccharinum | reverse complement strand
TATAGACCTACTATAGGCAAATACAGTCTTCACGAAAAGACCAACAAGAATGGACAAAGACTGATAACTTTCGCGATTTCGAAAAACTTACTGGTAAAGAGCATACTTTGAACACAAAGACATACACAAATACACATGGGTATCTCCGGACGGCAAAACTCGCAACCAGATCGATCACGTATTAGTAGACAGACGAAGACACACCAACATTATGGACGTTAGGACGTACAGAGGAGCGGAAGGTGACACCGACCATCAATTAGTGATCACAAAAGTAAGGGAAAAGTTATGCATCGCGAACAGAGAAAGCAAGGGATCAAAACAACTGAAATTCGAAGTGAAACTATTAAATAATCCGAGCATAAGAGCAGATTAACAACTTGAACTCTCAAATAGGTTCGAAATCCTAGCCGACTCGAGTAATAATAATGATGATATTAATAATGAAATTGATGTAAGTAAGATGTGGGAGGCAATTCGTGAAACAACTAAGAGCGCAGCGAAGGAACGCGTAGGTGAGAAGAAACAACAGAAAAACAAACCTTGGTTTGATGAAGAATGCCTTAAGCTTCGTGAGGAACGAAAACAAGCAAGGCAACGATGGCTTAGTAATAAAAGCGAAGCAAATACCAACCACTACAGTAACGCGAAACGAAACGCCAAACTAGGGTTCAGAAACAAAAAGCGAGAATATCTGACGCAGAAGATTCAGGAGATTGAGGAAAACGGGAAGACAAATAACATAAGAGATCTATACAAAGGGGTAAACTCGTTAAGAAAAGGTTACCAGCCGAGGTTAGGAATGATTAGAAATGAACGTGGAGATCTTCAGGCGGATCCGACTAAAATTGTCGATGTGTGGAAAAGTTATTTCGACAAACTTCTTAATGTACACAGCGGGGAACAAACAGAGGAATTTGAAATCCATACCGCAGAACCGTGGATTCCCGAACCTAGCGAGATCGAGATCGAAATGTCGGTAAAGAAATTGAAAAAATTCAAATCACCAGGAATAGACAATATTCCAGCCGAATTAATTAAAACAGGAGGAACGGCACTAATCAAGGAACTACATAAATTGATAAGTGCTATATGGAGAAAGGAGGAGCTCCCAAAGGAATGGAAAACATCAATAATTGTTCCGATTTACAAAAAAGGCGATAAGTCAGAATGCAATAATTACCGCGGAATCTCGTTACTTCCAACTTGTTACAAGGTATTAAGTAATATTCTGTTAACACACCTAAATGTATACGTAGATGAAATAATTGGAGATCACCAATGTGGATTTAGAAGAAATAGATCCACGTTGGACCAGATTTTTGCTTTGAGACAAATTTTGGAGAAGAAATGGGAATACAATGGGACGGTTCATCAGCTATTCATTGATTTTAAGAAAGCATATGATTCTATCAAAAGGGAAAAGTTATACAGTATCCTGATACGATTTGGAATACCGAAAAAATTGGTCCAACTCGTGAAGATGTGTCTCAGCGACCCCATAAGCAGAGTACGGATAGGTAATAATATGTCAGATAGTTTCAAGATTCGCAACGGATTGAAACAAGGCGATGCCTTGTCACCACTACTGTTTAACTTCGCGTTAGAATATGCGATTTTAAAAATTAAAGGGGACAAAAAGGGACTATCATTGAATGGTTTGAATCAACTGTTTGTATACGCGGATGATGTAGATTTAATAGGGGACGATATAGATGCACTACAAAGCAACACCGATGTCTTAGTAGAAGCATGCGATGAGATAGGTCTACAGGTAAACATAGATAAAACAAAATACATGGTAACAAGCCGAAGCACAGGGAATGAAGGAATTAAAAACATAAGAATTAGGGATGAGGTCATAGAGAAAGTAAACAAATTTAAATACTTGGGAGCATACGTAACAAGCAAAAATGAGGTCACGGAAGAAATAAAAAGTCGCTTAGTATCTGGGAACGCATGTTTCTACTCAGTCCAAAAACTTCTAACATCGCGATTAATATCAAGGAAATTGAAATTAAAAATATACAGAACGGTTATTCTGCCGGTAATACTTTTACGGTTGCGAAAGTTGGAGTACGACCCTAGCAGATGAACATAAGTTACGTGTATTTGAAAATAAGGTTTTGAGAAAGATATATGGGCCGAAACGGGACGAGATGACTGGAGAGTGGAGGAGACTGCATAATGAAGAACTCCACGGACTGTACGATTCACCAGATGTTGTAAAAATAATGAAATCGAGACGACTAAGGTGGGCAGGGCATGTAGCTCGGATGGGGGAAAAACGAAGATTATATTCTATCCTGGTTGGAAGGCCCGATGGAAAGAGGCCATTGGGAAGACCGAGACGTCGTTGGGAGGACAATATTAGAAGAGATCTTCGAGAAGTAGGTGTTCGTGATGAGAACTGGCTTGATACTGCCCAGGATAGAGTCCAATGGCGAACGTTTGTTACTGCGGCGATGAACTTGCGAGTTCCATAAGCCATAGAGTTAGTTAGTTAGTTAGCTAGTTTCAACCACCAGACAGGTAAAGCTAGTCAGAGAACAACAAGGTGTAATCATAGGTGTGAACTGGTAAACGTTTCTAGGTATGAACAGGGTATAAGTTTCATAACTATACAGATACTCAAAGCTAACGCTGTATCGTCACAAATGACGTCATAGAGCGACATATAATGACGTAAGCGGTGTCGGCTTAGCAAATCACACTGGAAGTAGTACCCGATACATCTATTTAAGCAGTGTTCATGATTGAGAAAGTGCCACATAGGCAGGCTTAGCAATGTAGGAATTAAATGCTTTAATAAGGTCTAATGGTCTAATGAATTAAATGGTCTAAGCTGCAATCGAAAATCAAATTGACTATTCCGAGTGATATGTGCTAGGATGACCCCGCTTACGCCATTACTTGCCGTGGTATGGCGTCTTTATGATAATGCCGCTTGGAAATAGGAGACTACCAGAAATTCTCTAAAGTAACGTTGGTTCGAAATAAGCATGAATTGGACTATTTTGCAGCAAGTACTCCAGATCAATATCTCAGATTTCCTTTGCGGGAGGATTTTAAAAATATGATGCGTGGTTGCATAATAAAAATGATTAAGCACATTTGGTGTATTTATCAGTACAACAAGACTGCATATACTCAATTAAATGGTGGATATTACGTTTATATTCTTTACTCATACGGAAAGTGCTCAATGGTAGAGGGCTCACGTCTTGTGAGTGAGTTCCTCGGTTCAATCCCGGTTCGTTCTATGTGGGAGTGTGTAGGGGTGAGGTTTCTCGGGTCTCTCGTGTCCTCCATATCTAAATGAATATAAATTAATTTATACTAAATTTTGACATACAGTGAGTTAGATAGACACTAAAGCACGCCTCAGAAGGATGGAAAATTTTTGAAACGGAGATATATAGAGAAAAAAATAAATAATTGAAAAGAGATTTAATCATGACAATGAATAGCATGAAGGATGCAGTTACATACATACCGCTGATGACATGGGTAAGTTAATGTCTTGAAGATGACGTTCAGTAGATAATCACTATTGTCGAGGAAAATTCTACATCGCTCGACTTAACATGTTCACAGGAATTTGTCGAGTTCGTCACGGATCCTTTTTTTCAGTTCTTCGGTTGTAGCAGATTGATTATGGTACACCTTTCTCCTAAGGTTATCCGACGAGAAAAAATATAGACGGTCAGGTCTTGAGATCTTGGGTGCCATAGCATGTTTTGGTATTCGGAAATTACTTGGAGGCCAAGCAATTGTACTGGGCTCAATGGAGTTGCGTACAATATGGGACGTTGCCCTGACTTCTTGAAATACGCGATCGCGTCCATTCATCGCCAGTGAACGGACACTGTGTTGTCCCTGATGTACCGTAATCAGTGGCGGATTAAGCTTCCTCGGCGCCCCTAAGCACAAACTTAATGTGCGTCCTTCTCAAAAGAAAAATAGTATTTTCAGTGCTTCAATAACAGGATAGGAACGTGAAGATACAAACTTCATACAAAACGGGTGCTTTGAGACGGTAGTATGCAAGACTAAGAACTACGGAATGGACATGAACATCCCAGCAAGATTTTCGGTGGAAGGGTTAATATAGCATTAGAGAAGAAACACACTTTCTACTACGAGGGAATCCAGTCACACCATATTGAAACAAGATTCCCAGTTAGGAACAGTACTCTTTCAGCGGTTCATAATGTAGCGTTCATGAACGAAAAACTATCTTATATTTCGATTCACTCTCGGTGCTGCAGCACGGTTTTAATACAAGTCCGTGCTCCGACGAATGGAGAGAACAACAAAAGTACATTTTACGATGAGCTGGATAGGTTGTTTGACCGAATACCAAGTATAATGAGAAAATTGTGTTAGTGGATTTCAACGCAGAGATAGGTAGGGGAGGAAGCTTTAGACTTGTATATCATGTGTTCAAGAAGTCAACAATAACAATGGAGAAAGACTGAAAAATCTTGCGATTTCGAAAAATCTAATAGTAAAGAAAACGTACTTCAAACACAAAGATATAGGCAAATACACATAGATATCTCCAGATGGCAAAACACACAAGCAGATCGAGCACGTATTAGTAGATAACGGAAGACATACCAACATAATGGAGGTTAGGGCAAACAGAGAAGAGGAAGGTGACGCCGACCATCAGTTAGTGATAAAAAAAAGTGAAGGAAAAGTTATGCATCGTGAACAGCGAAAGACAAGGATCAAAACAACTGAAAGCTATTTAGTTAATCCAACTCAAAATCTCAGATATCTTCGAAAACTTAGCTGACTTGAGTTATAATAAAATTGGCAATAATAATAATAATTAAATTATGTGAATAATATGTGGAGACAAGTCGTAACACAGTGAAGGACGCAGCAAAAGGACCTTAGATGAGACAAAACGACAGGAAAACAAACCCTAGTTTGTTCAATGCATCAAGCTTCATGAGGAATAAGAGAAGCAAGGCAGCGATGACCAAACAATAAAGTGGAAGCAAATGCAAACCACTACAGTAACGCAAAACGTAAAGCTACACGCGGATTTAAAAACAAAACGAAAATATAATATGCTGAAAACTCAGGAGGTAGAGGAAAAGAGTACAAAAGTTACCAACTAGGTTAGGGATGATTATAGATGAACGTAGAGATCTTTAGGCGTATCCGACTAAAATTTTCGATGTATTGAGAACCTAGTTTGACAAGCTTTTTAATGTATACAGGTGAACAGAGGAATTTAACATCCATACCGCAGATGCGTGGACACTCGAACATAGCGAGATCGAGGTGGAAATATCAATAAATAAAAGTGAAAGATTCAAGTCACCAGGAATTTACAACATCCCTGCCGAATTAATTGTAGCGGGAGAAAAGGCATTAGTAAAGAAACTACATAAATTGATAAGTGATATATGAAGAAAGGAGGAGCATCCAAAGGAATAGAACATCTCAGTAATAGTTCCTGTTTTTTTTTTTAAAAAAAAACGATAATTTGAATGAAGTAATTACCACGTAATCCTATTACTCCCAACATGTTACTACAAAATGTTGAGTAATATCCTATATGATCATATCCTGTATGATTAACCCTATATTATAAGCATCATGAAATCACCTTAAATAGGCTATCGATGTAACTCGGATGTGGGAAAACAAAGATTGAGGAGCAAACAAGCAAAACCTAACATGTCCATTTTTTTGGTAAAATAAGTTTTGTTCCTTTCAAGAGCTGTAGTGAATCATGTAAAGTGATTTTATCAAGGAAGTACATATTACGATGGGATAAGTACTCCTTTCAGAAAAATCACTTTGTATTATTCGATACAGCTCTTCATCCAGGACTTAAAACGAACAAAACTTTTTTAATGACAAAAATGGACATGTGAGGTTTTGCTAGTTTTCTTCTCGATTGTATTCTATTTTAATTGGTAAACCCGAGGGGAAAAGTCTGTTGAGAAGTTCGAGACGTACTTGGGATGGCAATATTAGAAGGAATCTTCGGGAGATAAATGTTCATGATTAAACTGGTTTGATATTGTCCAGGATAGATTCCAATGGCGAATGTTTATTACTGAAGCGATGAGCATGCGAGTTCCGTAAGCCAAGGAGTTAGTTAGTTTGGGAATACCCAAGTACACCATATCAAATTGAGACTTATCTGAAATAGACTTAATCGCATGTGTAATATTGATAAATTTCTTAAACAAGAACTGTTAAGTAGTAAGTCATGTTGAACAGCATTTATGTACGGAGAGACAAATTGTAAAGACTATCTTTTATTATCTTTTCACAGACTACAGAGAGAGAACACAGAGATATGGATATACGTTGAGAGGTTAGGTTAATCATTTGACTTATGCTTAGTTTACTTACATAGTCGGAGAAAAGCTCCTTCAGAAAAGAATCTTTTTAACAAGAGTGATAGTGGGTAAGAGGTAGAATCGGCAGTTCTATGGGGAGAGATTGAATTAATATTACCAGTTCTTACAGAGCAATGGTCTGAGTGGGAAAGAAGGAGAAACTGAATTTTGTTAGTAGAAGTGATAATTGAAGTCAGGGCATGAGAATGGATTGACTAAAGATGAGGCAGGGTAAATGGTGGTGGTTGAATGGAAACACTTGCAAAACGTAATCATTTAAAAAAATCTTCTCTATCCTTGCCAAGGCACGTATCTCGTCGTTTTTCATCCTCATATAAATACATGAGTGTTCCCTTCTTGTATTTATTAGGGACTTTCTTGGATGCGCAGGTACGTCTTCTGAGATATTACAGAGATAATTCAAATATTTGTTTCTGAGTAATTATTTAGTATGAGGACTAAACTGAGAAAAAGTTAGACACGTTCCTTTGGTAATTGTTTCCAGAGAGAAACCATGCGCATTTGTTTTAAGGCTACGAGCATTTCAGTATCGTACCAAGGAGGAGACTTCCTTGAGCTTAGAGGTTTCTTGGTAACCAAATCTTTATTAATCGAAAAGATAACAGCAGTAAAGACATTAACCCATCATTTACGCTTCCGTCCTCCGATAAACACCAAGGAAGGATGTTTTGCACATGCTGTATATTATATCAATAAGTTTCCGTCATAGTCTAATAAACTGTTCACGTTAACGAGTTTTTTCGGTACTCATTGAAGGGGATTCAAATGTCACAGCAAGTGAATCATAACCTGACAGGAACAGATTTTCCCTTGGAGTGACTGATAGCACCTCTAAAGATGACAGAGCATAGATTACTATATCTTCGTGTATTAAATATGTTTCAATGACAAAGTTTCATACCATGAATAAATGTATTAATAAACCACCAATCATTGCCAAATTTTCTACTCCAACAGCAGGATTTAACAAGACTATAGATCGATTAAAGTCCCCAAACAGTACTATATTTCTATCTATTGATGCAGCTAAAGCAAAACCACGACAGGCCTTCAGGACGAAACTGGTAGTATATTTGAGAGGTCTGTAGTAACATCCTCATTTTTACCTATATGAACATGAATTTCTACCAATAAACTTCATAGTTTCTATATAGATCAGAGCGTATTTTACTTTTCCTCTTATTGATGACACATATCACAACTGTTACGTGTCTCTAGTGCTCTCGGTGTTTTCTGTAGGTATATCAAATTATCGTGCAAAATATCGTGGTAGTTCGTTCTCTGAGACAAAATCGATCAACCACGATCCCGAAAACAAGAAAATCGTAACTTATTAACTCACTGAGACGAATTTCATAGTCTAAATTCGTTTTCCATAGATATAAAGACTTGGTAGAACACGGAGAAAGTACAGATGCTTATCAGAATAATGGAAACACCTGAACGAAAGTGCAACTTACCAGATTAATATGGTGTCGGGCCACCTTTCGCCTTCAGAACAGCATTGATGCGACTTGGGATGGAGGCATAGAGGTCGTGAATGGTAGCAAGTGGAATATTACACCATTCCTCGTGCAGGGCATCGGCCAGTTCTGTGAGAGAGGATGGAGGCGGAAATCGTCGCCGGAGTCGTGTTTCCAAGATGGACCACAGATGTTGAATTATGTTGAGATCTGGGGATTGGGCGGGCCAGGGGAGGTGTTGAACTTCATCCCGATGTTCCTCAAACCACGCTGCAACAACTCCAGCTGTGTGAATGGGTGCATTATCATCCTGGAATATGGCGTCATTGTCCGGGAACAACATCCGGACCATAGGATGCAAGTGGTCTCCTAAAATTGCGACATAATCGTTGGCAGTGATGCGTCCGCGAAGTGTGACCACAGGACCCAATGAAAACCATGATATTGCGGCCCACAGCATCACCGTGCCGCCGCCATGTTTCACAGTTGGGCGGAGACACTGCAGATCATACGCTTCTTTGGGCGTTCTCCACACATAAACACGGCCCGTGGTTTGGAATAGGGTGAATGGTGACTCATCCGACCATACCACACGTTTCCAGTCGTCAACGGTCCAAGTTGCATGGTCGCGGCACCATTTGCGGCGTGCTAAAGCGTTCTGGTCCCTGATGAGAGGTTTGGCCCGTGCAACACGACCCCGTAAGTTCATGTCATGTAATTCGCGGCGGACTGTGATTGTCGAAACAGGTTGGGGGAGGTGCTGATTGAGTTCCTCCGTCACTTGCGCCGCAGTGGCACGACGGTTCCGCGCGACAATGCGCTTTAATACCCGGCGTGCCCTGTCACTGATGCTTTTCTTCCGCCCACTGTTCCGCTTCCCCGATGTGGTTTTCCCGTGTGTTGTGTAGGCCGTCATCACCTTCGACACTGTCCCTGACGACACACCTAACACACTAGCCACTGCCGTCACACTCACTCCACATAACCGCGCACCAACAATTTGCCCTCTTTGAAACTCTGAGAGGTCTCCCATTTTACACTACCTCCGTCTGCTGCAGCCACTGCACACTCCTGTTCCACGACGCCTGACGTAGTATGGAGACCGACCTAACACACCACCACCAGCAGTCCGGCGCTGCGGTCGCCACGACACCACTGCCAACCCATACATCTGACGTGTTGCCAACTACAGGTGTTTCCATTATTCTGATAAGCATCTGTAGTTCTTGGGGCTGAAGATCCTGGGTTCATCTGAATATCACGGCTAAGGAGAACTAAACAGATATAACAGTAATATGAAGAAGTAACCGATTTGTCCTGGTTGATTCCTTTGAGTGTTCTGCGGCATGGATTGCAGACTAAAGTTTATTACTTCATCCACATGTATGCTAAAGACCGAAAACGTTCTTGTGCCAAAACCACAATTCTGCAATGGCATGTTCCTGAGTACAAACTATTAAAAAAGTACAAGGCAAAAATTATTGAGAAATTTCTGTGAACTCTTTGTCCAAATATGTTTTAAAATACGGAACATTTCTCATGTTTAACGACACTGAAAATACTTATGTAGCCAATCACGTGTTCAAACTTGTTTTGCACGAAAAAGATTGATTAAAAAATAGTAGTAGTATTTTTATTTACAATTATTTTAGCTCTTCAAATACACCTTTAAGTGAAAGCAAAATTCGTTCAAAATATCGTATTTTCTTTTTTTACAAAAATCGGTTACAAATTTCGAAATATCGCAACAGTTTTTGCGTACTTAGTATATCTGAAATGCGGTTATCAAGTTTTGTTTAATTTAAAAACTCATTTTCAAACAAACTTGGTTAGGAAGCCACTTTACCTAAATATTCTATTGAAGTCCATACTCTATTAGTAGTTTCACACCAGTATATATTTAAGAACTGGTCGTTTTAGCAGCAAGCCAAAATCCTTACCATTTGAATTTTCCATACAAACTATAATGCAACATTAAACTTACGAAATTTACTCTTGATAATCCATTTATTTTGATTTAATTGCAGGTTATAAGACAACAATTAGGTTTAATTATTATACATATAAAATTTATTGAATATAAATAACAAAACAAAACAATTTACAAGAAATCAATCTCACTCTTCATGCTAATTAATACAAAGCACCTTTTTCATATCATTTGCTTGTTAACAGACGTACAATCTCCAACATCAAGCAAGAATAACAATAATCAATTGCATGAAGAATGTTCACTATCTTTCAGCTGGAAAAACTCTGTAGCCAAGTTCATCCGCTGTGTAGGAGTACTTGATGAGTGTTCCATCGGGACTGATGTAAGAGATCTCACCTTTCTGAACAGGAATGTAACTAGTTTTATCGCTCGATAGCTTTAGTGATCCTGTCTTCGTTTCAGTGAAACCTTGGGGTGACGAGTAACTGTAAATAAATTAGGTACACACAATTTAGTAAAATATTTGTTGTATTGGATTTTTATTCATTCACCTTACATTCAAATAATAAATCACACTCAACACGTCCTTCTTCAAACGAGCAAAATGACGTTTCCAATGAAATTCATTAACTTTGAAATGATCGTCTTATTATTGTGCTGTATACAAGTTCACTATATACTAATGGCTTCGTGCCTTCCAAAGGCAGTTTGTTACCTTTTAAAATGTCTTAAACATTCACGGATCAGCAAAAGATTCGAACCGTTTTGTTTATGAACGGAAGATTACTACTGTCTCTAACCACGCCTTACAGTGGACTGGCCCGTAATATAGAATTCATAGCTTCGAGATTTCCAACATGCAACCCAACAATATTGTTCTTAAATGAAACGTGAATATTCCTGACAATAATACCATAAATACTTCTGCTAAATTCCCAGGTAATTTATTTTTCTATTAATATTAATGGATATTTCCGTAACCATGGATACAAATTCTTACAGCATAAATACCTTCATTGCTTCTTCGGCTATAATATCGATAATACAAGCTTTCATGTTTCTATATTCAAAAAATATAATAGATTTAATAAATCTTTTTTATTAATTTGTTAATTATTTTATTAAGTTTGTTTTTGTATTCACAACAGTTAAGACAGTTTTTTTTTATCGTGTCCTAAAATATTGTTTAAGATAAAAAATCTCAGAGAAATGATTGACGTTACATTTTTCAGTTAACTATGAGATTGAAATTAAGTAAGTACATAACCAAACATAATTTTGCTTTGTGAATGCTGATTTTGCTATTTATACAGCTTCTTTCATCTTGGTATTGGTTCTACTAGATAAACTTTCCAGGTATTTAAATTAGAGAGAATATGGTTCTTACCTTAGAGAGAATTGTCCAAAATCATCTTGGACAAGACTGTAGCCAAGAACAGAAGGGAGAACAAGAAGAGGGGCATCTCGCCTCTTTCTTAAGCCAATTGCAGGTGGTCCATATGTATGAGATGGAGTTGGTGGGACTGGAGCAGGATATACAGTTGGAGGTGGTGGTGCATAGATTGGAGTAGGTGGTTCATAGACTGGGGGAGGAGGAGGAGGAGGAGGAGGTGGTGGTGGTGGTGGTGCATAGATTGGGGTAGGTGGATCATACACTGGTGGTGGTGGTGGTGGCGGAGGAGGAGGTGGTGGCGGTGGTGCATATTCTGGAGCACGTGGACTATAGTCAGGTGCTGGAACTATCGGTGGTGCATATTGAGTGCCTAGATCCGTAAAAAGTAGAGGAACATCAGCTAATGTGCCTACTGCACAGAAAACCAGTACCAAAATCTGTAACAGATCAAAGTTATTAATGCTTGAAACAGTTTAAAATAATGATTTAAATATAAAATTTATCTACTTTTCATTTCGTTCAACCTTAACGCGCGGAATTTATAATTGCCTTCGGTAATTTCGTCTTAGACCAGAATAGGATAGGTAGAAAAGAATGATGAAGTCTGTCAGGGCCTAGTTTCAAGGTACCATGCCGGCATTTGCCTGATGTTACTGAAGATCAACCCAGGAGAGACCCAAAATACAATACCTTATAGAAAGGAATGAAATTAAAAGGACAATTTACTAAAAGTTCACAACTTTAAGTTTTATATTTCTTGCCTAGATGTTCTCACTTCTTGTCTTGAACTCGTCCAGCGTAACGTAGAGAAATTAGTTCCTAATTCAAAGTAGCATTTTAGCATTCACCGAATACCACAAGGAAGAAATCTGCTCTGTTTTCGGTTTTGAATTTCAAATCGTTTCAAACTACCAAAGAGGTAAGGTAAAATATTGTCTCAATCGTGCAACGTGGTTACGTGGTCATCAATACAAAGAAGTTCACAGGGAGCGGCCGGGGATCGAACCAACGACCCCTTTTACCAGAGGTAATTGCGCTACCCCAGCGCTACCGCGATGCAGGTTACTGAAGGACCATCCTACGAAGCAAGTAACTGTCAACGACCACTGAACAGCGATCAGTTTATTGCATCGGTGTCTTGCATGTTATTGCATCGGTGTCTTTAATCCCACTTCAAGATATACCTGGAATATAGACTAGTATGGTACTCAATACATGTATTGACTAGGTTCTACTTTCTGATTATAAAACTATTATAACTTCAAACTAAACCATGGAATGCACGACGTTGCACCGTCGTCACACAAAGATATTTTCAACGTGATATATCAATAATTTATCGGATATGAATTTGTATAGTAGTAAATGCTTACATGCCTCTAGTTTGTTAGAACTTGCAGTCAACAAGTCTTACTTAGATCATTACACATGTACGATAGCTTGACGTAGTACTGTTTGAAAAAAAAAATAATATAATTTCTTCAATGACTTTTCAGCGATCAGTAGCACGAACGAATTAAATATCGAAATAACTACAGTCAAAGTTAGTGCATAGTAAAAAAAAAAAAACAGTTTCTTAAAATTGAGAACATTTGTTATCAGTTCACGGAGAAGAAAAAACTCTTAGAATAGAGATATCAGTAGTCTCATGTAATTGAAAATGAGAAGATTCCGGTTTGGAAATAAGATTACTGATCTTATAAACCGAAAAATAATATTACTTATTCCCAAACTGGCATGCCCTTATTTTAAACTAAATGAGAATGCTCAAAATTCAATTCTAAGGAAAGTGTTTCTACATGAACAGATGTGAACTGTTTCGTCTCATCTTTAAGATACCGTTATTTTCTGAGTGAGTGCTTGATGTGGGGAAAAGAAAAACCACCATTATCTATTACGGTAGAACATCGTTCTTGAGCGCAAAATTAGGAACTATTTAAGTCGAGTTCAGGATCGAACAAATAGACTAGTTGGATCACTTTTAACAGCTTTGATTCCATATCCCAAACCACAGGAAGAAATGTACTCAGAAAACAAAATTTAAAAATGAAAAATAGCAATAATTGAAAAAAAAATCCCTTTCGGTAGGCCTACAGGCTGAGGTAGATCTCGAAGTTTTTTTTTTATTTTCAAAAATTCAAATCTCGCCTTATATGAGAGCTATTTAGAAACTATTTATTGTTTCGCTTGGAGCGCTGCTCCCAAACCTCCGTAGGGGGTTCGCCCCCCAACTTCAGTGCTTTTGAGAGGATGCGCCTCCTTTATCTTAATCAAAATCTCACTGCAGTACTACACCACCATGGTATCCATCTGCACCCTCCCGCTGGGGGCTGCGCCCCCAAATGGGAGGTTTGCCCCATTTATTGTAACCTACTCTTGGTCATACACCTTCAAAGAAAATTTCGTTTCTCTACCTTCAATGATTTGGAAATTGGGTTTTTGGGGCGGCCATTTTGGATCCAAGTTGACGACTTTTTGAAAGTTTTCTTATATTGTCGTGACATACTTGTGATGGTACAACTTCAAGTAAAATTTCATTTATCCAGCTCAAACGGTGTGCAAAATGGGATTTTGGGCGGTCATTTTGGATCCAAGATGGCGTCTTCTCCCAAATGTTGTAATATTTCAGTAAACTACTTGTCATAATGCACCTTTATGCCAAATATCGTATCTCTAGCTCAAACGGTGTGGAAAATGTTTTTATAGGTCCGCCATTTTGGATCTAAGATGGCGTCTTTGGATACATCATGTAATATTTGAGTAACATACAAATGATAATGTATAGTATTACCAAATTTGATATTTCTATCTGCAGCCGTTTAGGCTGTGTATTCTATACAACAATGGGTTCAGCGGCCATTTTGAATCCAAGATGGCGACTTTTTCAACATTTTGTAATATTTCCTTGAACTACTAGTGACAATACACCTTTCTGCCAAATTTCGTATCTCTAGCTCAAACGATATGGAAAATACATTTCTTACTTCCGCCATTTTGGATCCAAGATGGCGTCTTTGAACTCATTAGGTAACATTTTCGTAATCAAAAAGTGATGTTGTACCTTTATGCCAAATTTGATTTCAATAGCCCCAGCGGTTTAGGCTGTGTATTCTATACAACAATGGGTTCGGCGGCCATTTTGAATCCAAGATGGCGACCGATTTTGCTCATTAACGAACTTAACCGAGCTATTAAGCCTAGAAACAACATATAAAAATTTGGTTCAAATATCTTCAAAATTATGGCCGCTAGCATGTTAATATATATATATATATACTTTCATATCGTATCGATCTCAATAGGTATATTTTTCTTCGAAATCTACCTAAAAATGATTGAAAATTTAGTGTGGTATCTAGCGATACTTACCAAGTTCATATTGGCTATTCGTTCTGTTGTACAAATTGTGATTGAACTGTGCCCAACTTGTGCACATTCTACTTTTTATACTGTCAAAAAGTGTTGTTTTGACACTGCTAAAAGCATTAACTTTCACTTCTGAGGTCATAATTTAAAGAAACAGTGTAAAATAGTTCATTATTTGTATACTATTTTGTGCATTTGTTATTTGTTTTTGTGTATAAAACTAGTTTGTTCTCTTATATTCCTCTTTTATGAATAGCAGAGCCTTGGTACTTATTTTTGGCTGGTTTCTGTTCTTCTCTTTTGTTATTTTAACTCGAACAAAGTTGTTTTCTTTTGATAGTCTTGACTTCTTGCAT
>JAGDQP010006931.1:17223-54750 GCA_022664845.1 Lepisma saccharinum | reverse complement strand
AACTCGAACAAAGTTGTTTTCTTTTGATAGTCTTGACTTCTTGCATGCCACTGAATATTGAATATGCATTTTACCATTACACATATTAAAAATAATAGTTTTTGCCTTTAAAATAACACTTCGTACTAATTCTTAAATCATTAGGGATATTCGTTTTTGTTAGGTGAAATAATACATTTAATAACATTTACACAATTGAAAATGGTAACAAAGATGAATCTACGTTTGATAATTTGTTCACATCATTTAAAAACAAACGCAAGATAAGCCATAGTTCGAATTAATTATTGGGAAAGCAGGGTTTAATTATTTCGTTATGTTTACATCATTCATATCTGGAGGTATAAATAATCAAAAGAGAAGATAATTTGATATCGAAAACGAGACGAGACGAAACAGCTCTTGAAAAGTCTCGTCTCTTCTCGAATATCTCGAAAACTTTGAACAGAGCTATTTAATTTGTGTCAAAACTTACTCAATTGGAATGAAATACTGTATTTCTGTTGAAAATTCGTACAGCGTTTATTACTTTAAGAGAGGGCAGTCTTACCAAGAGGAGGAAATACCTATAAACTTATTTCTAATGATTCTTGGAAGCAGCTTTAATTGGGAAATTATTTAATTTCAATATTCCAATTAATTCAAGCTTCCTGATTCTAGTTTGTGACAGCGCTGCCGATTCGAGTACAATGTCCTAAGCTAGTATAGCTAACAAAGCAAGACTTTATAATCCAGCTTATTCCGCCCTTCTAAAAAGTTAGTCTCAGGAACCACCATGGGTAGACAGATCGTTTAGGAGTCATTGGAAAGGTTTGGGCTAGACTAACCCAGAGTTTCCGAAACCATCTTCTATGATGCAATGGATCAGTGTGACTAACCCATGTTTAAAATACATTTTTTAAATATTTCCATTACGTTAGATGTAGCAGCACCCAATTTGGCATAAACATTATTTTACAAAATAAAAAAAATCTGTGGGTGTTCCTGTTGTCATCCATTTTAGTTGCCAACCTATTTTAAACAATAATTTATCAAATTGCTGCCTTATTGTTAGATTTATCCTCATCAAACTTGGCATAAACCTTATTCGACAAAATAAAAAAATGCTGTGGGTGTCTCAGTTCTCAACCACACAAGTTGTCAGTGTTGCCAATGTATTTTAATATTCAACTTTTCAAATAGCTTCCAAATCGTTTGGCATATTTGCACCAAACTTGACTTTAATGTTATTTGACACAATATTAAAATAATGTTAGTGTTGCCATCGCTAAGAACCATAGCTTTTTTTTTTGTGTTGTTGCCCTGTTTTATAAAAATGAATGTTTGTGTGTCTGAGATGTTACAAAGGAACCTTTGGAACTTTCGCGATTGTTAATAGAATTGCAGCGCCCACTTTTCTGAAATCAGAAAGAGTGACGTAAACTTCTTTATTTGATGAACTGGCGAAAAAGACTGTCAAAATAAATATTTTGGAAGAAGTGGGAAAGACTTGACTGTGAGTTGTACCAGCGTATTGACAAGTAATATTAATCTATTGATTAATCAAAGCATCCAGGAATTGAAACAAATCATCCGTTCCTGAAAGGGCTTGACTGTGTTGTGTAATGAGACCATGCACTTTTTTTTACACTTTTTTGTATTTTGTTGCTTTTTCGAAGAAACAAAAATATGAGTGAATCAGCAAAAAACTAAAGTAGAGTGAAGTATTGTTGACAATGGGTGAATAAGTAGACTCGGACGACTCTTCAAGTGATAAACAATATGTGCACAAAGCGGAATTGTCAGAGTTGGGATCGGACTAATCCAGTGGCGGATCCAGGATATTCGTGAGGTGGGGGAGAAGGTGGAATAAAGCATACACATTTTCGATATTTTCCGTTAAGTGACTTGGTATAAATTTTATCATATTTATCCTTATCTTGCTAAGTTTTATCATAAAATATGGCACCGGTTCCCCCCAAAATGGATACCTCTTCATCCCGAGATAAATTGTTTAAATAATGTTATAAAAAAGAAAATATTTCCCTTGACGAGAAGGCGCACGCCTCCTCTTTGGATGCGCCACGTACTGATATCCTTGTTCAACGTCTTCATCTGCTCCAAAAGTACGAAGAAAATATAGAAATTCGAGACGAGATGAGACGAGACAAGCATACCTTCATGAAACGAGACAAGCACACCAGTTCGAGACGAGACAATGTTTTCACGAGACGAGACATCTTGAAGTCTCGTCTCGTCTTGTGGGCAACACTATGTAAACGTAGGGTAGAGAATTATATCGGCCCAGGCCTTACTTATGGTGCCATCTCAGAATTTGTCTCGCGAAGCTGAGGGAAACTGGAAACTTTAGTCACGATGGTTGGTTACGGGCTCTGATATTTAATTGTACTCTTTATCTACCATGAAGCGAACAATCTTAAAATTAATTCAAACAACAAATGTACGAGCTTTGATTACGTGACTATTCAAGTGTGCAGATCAAGTTGAGTTAATTGGTCGTGACACTACAATATAACTTTATTATAAATTGCACATTCTAAGCATTAAGCTTACTATATTAAGTCACAACATTCTTTAGACGCTGCAAATTCTGCTACATTTTGATTAATATGAATTCAGGACGAAGTAAATAAGACACTAAGCGCCATTTTGCTACTTCGGAGAAAACCACACGTCTCACCGTTTATAAGCATCCAATAGAAGGTCTGAGCAATTTTTTTGGACTTTCATTCTTATATATTATAGGTCTAACAATTTATATTGTCATTCCTGTAAACACGCAATTTTCACGAAAAATGGCTCATGGTGTCTTTTTTAAATTCAAGTCTTCAATTGTAACACTCCATAGAGGTTGCAAATTCCTGTACAGTCTCGAGACCTTAATCGAACAGAGCATTGATATGCTACTTGGAGTTCATGTATTACACTGGTAGGCAATGACATTGCAGGGAGTACTCAAACTACAAATGATAATAATAATAAATTTAATAGCATGTTTAATTTAATAACTACACTATTCTTTACCACACTAAAACTATTATTAATATGTGATTTTTAATATAATTAATTTATTTTATGTATAGATTACAAACAATGCAACTATACATTATGGACCAATGACTTTTTCGTGATGGTAGATAGGATGCACAGAAGTGCATTTTAGGAATGTAACATGTATTTCGTTGGGAATATACCTAGAACATCCTTGGTATTTGTGTAGATCCTTTATATTTAGGTAAAACCTTTTATATTTAGTTATAAACTTTTATATTTGGGTAAAACTTTTATATTTGGGTAAAACATTTACATTTAGACATGACCTAGGATATTTTTTGTATTGTTTTTTTTTTTTTTAATATTCGCAATGAGCGCATATTTTTAGGATTTGCTTTATATATTCCAGGACAAATATGTGTAACATGTTCTTTCTCTCCGGGATGTTCTCAGAATTAATTAGGAATTCTCCCGAAAATTACAACTTAGAATTTTCTCTAAATATCTATGAAGCAAATTCTATAAATAAATACCCCTATTTGATCCCGAATGCTCTACTACAATCTTCGCGTATTAGGGATGTAAGTGGCCACATGGTATATGCCACAGAAAGTTGTAAATAGAGAACGGTAGCAATTTTATCATGCAAAGTACCAACCAAGAAAATCAGTTACGTGCTCCTGGCGTACAACAAAAATCTGAGCAGACGTCGCGGCCGAGTCAATAAGAATCCTCAATTATCATGTCTGTTAATTCGATATAAATAATCTTCGCATTCTAACAGCTTATCGCCACGTTTGGTATCAACGAAGTTCGCTAAGTCTGTGACATTCTTTTCACTAAACGTTAAATTAACTTGTAATTGTATGTATATATAGTATGCACGGGCGCGAAAAGGTTATCTGACTTAATCACTGGCATTTACCAATTCAAATTAAGTATTTGTTTCTTCTGTACCCTTATTGTTGCTTCAACCTGTCAAAGAAGATACTCGATTAATATTAAAACTACAATTTCAGAGCCACTAAAATCAAATAATGTATAATGAGAGATGTGGTGGTTGCAAAATGGCCTGTAAAATAAAGAGTGTACCGATTTGAGTTTCTCTATGGTCTATGCATGCAATGTGGAAATTTACAAGAAAAAAATCCTACAATTCAAAGATTTCCCTTCACCTCGACAGTAGGCTAAACAGGAATGGGCAAAACGTAGGGCTAACAGGAGTAGGTGAAATATGAAGACACCATATTGGCAGGCTAAGCTTCTTACAATGATTTACGTTTTACTCTCCTTTTGTCGCTTAGACACTTTTGAAGTTATGCTCTCAATTAATATTTCTCAGTCGTTATTTTGACTGGTTGTATTTTGTGTATTTTCCTCAAATATGTCGATATACTGTATAATCAACAGTTTCCGATCTAAAAGACAATATATTCATGAGAAAATATATTGTCCGTATTTGAAATAATGAATTTATATAAAATGAAAACTTTTCAAAAAGTAAACATGACAAAGAATTAGGTGAAAGCGAATCGTTAGAATTCCACATCTGGGAAATACTATCCAAAACGAATAAAATAGTTTCCATGTAAATAACTGGAAAGAACAGACCAAGATTGCAAAAGTGTGATAAACAGCGTTAAGAGGAAGGAAGATGGTATTTAGAGCGAAAAATAGACGAATAGAAGAAGCCTCGAAGACAAAAAGGTGATAAGTGACGATTTACAGTCTCGAAATGTGGAGCTGGAGGAGAATTAAGAAATCAGCTTGGAACAGCGTAGACTATGAAGGTATATCGTCAGTCACACCAGGCAAATCCCAGGATGGTACCTGCTAACTAGGCCCTGGCCGACTATTCTCCAACAACCCTTCTGCCAACCTCCCCCGGCCTGAGCCAGAGATGCCTAAAGACCAGAACTAATTTCAAATATAAATGGGTTTTGTACTAGAATATATATCAGAAGCCTTCATTATTAAATATAAATGGTCATCATGAGATGCGGGGTGGGGGTGGGGGGAAGGGGGCAATACAAGAAGAAATGTATTTACGATTTCAGTTTCTTCCTTCAAGCAGCTATAGACTCTGTTGAACTGTGGTGCAATGATTGGTTACTGAAAGTCAATCCTTGCAAAAACTGCAGCAATGCATTTCTCAATCAAAACCCATAACACAAAATGTACATACACATTAGTCTCATCTATTATACAATGGGTAACATTACAAAGACCTTGGTATCATATTTGATGAAAAACTCAATTTTGCTGCTCATATTGAATTCGTAACTTCTAAAGCACTCAAACTTCTTGGACCTCTCTATAGGTTTAGCGATATTAAAGATTTCAAAGTTCTTCGGTCATATGTTCTCACTTGTGTAGTTCCTACTATTGAACACCGTTCATCTATCTGGTCTATGGCCTGTGAAACCAACTTATCTAAATTGCACAAAGTCCAAAATTTCTTTATCCGCATTATACAATACAGGGTACCCAACCTCCAACACAAATCTAACGTAGACATTTTGAATTCTCTTGACTTAAAAAACATAGACACTCGAAGAAAATTAAATGACTTAAAATTTCTTTACAAAAAAATGCAGGGCGCACTGGGGACCAACGATCTTCTTCAACTCTTTAACCTAGGAGTACTCAAACAAAATGCTCGTTCGCAACATCATTTCTACCTTTCAAAACCGCGATTGTATTTAGTCCAGTGATCTCTTGTATACAGATGATCACATGTTTACAATAGTCTTCCTTTACCATCAGACTTCTCTCTCAGTAAAAGTAAATTTCTAAAGGCTTGTTACATGAATCTGGAATTAAAAAAACAACTGATCTTATTTTTTATTGTATACTTATTTGTTGTTATTATTATTATTGTTATATCACATTGTTACAAGAACGGTGTAAAATGACGTTTTCTGTATCCGTGCTAACTTCTAATAAATAAAATAAAAATAAATAAAAAAATGAATTTTTGAGCTTGTAACATTCATCTAACAACAGTGTGATACATCAGGTTGGGACAGATACAATACGAATGCAAGGAATAAATTATCATATTCTTTGTGTCTTTATGAGACAGCATCCTCCTTCATTCACTCCACCCAATTCTTATGGTCTTTCGCTTTTAATTCCAATTTAATTGATAAGATAATTCTAACCATCTTTGTTAAATAAATTTGACTGATAGACTTACAATACTAATATTGCTTACACATATTCTTTTTGATATGCAGTACATGGACAATTATTCCGAATTCGTAAGAATATAAAAAGAAAGAAAAAAAACAAAGGAAGGAAGAGAAAGCTAGCGAATGAGTTAATGAAGTCGAATGACTTGTTTAAATATATGATAGAAATTCATTTCATTGCTCAGTGCCAATTGCTTAGAATATAAAACCTTATGTGAGTTACGATGTGCAGTATAAATGGAGGGATAAATTTGGCAGTAGCAACATAGCAGGATGAAAATACAAACCGAAAAGGAATTAAATGCACACTTTCCATAGGGTGCTTACCTAAAACGCGACCAATTGAGGGGTATCTCAGGCTCAGACCGGAACAGGGTGGGCAAGATGTTTGCTGCGTAGTTAGTGAGTCCTATCCCAGAATTTGCCTCGTGTGACTGAGGAAAATCCCTTAAAAACTCATTTCCAGAATGTTCGGCCACTAGGATCGTTCCCAGGGCCTTTCGATAGTAGCTAAGTTAATGCTCAACCTACTCAGCTACAGCCGTTCGGTCGATCTTATTGAATTTGAAATAGTTTTTATTAAAAATTTTGCTTATTGAATACAAATTCGATATCCATTTTTAGACACATAATCTTATCGTATACATTTAATCTGCAGAATTGTTCTTAACCATTTTTATCTTGTTCAAAGTCACTATAATTCCAAAATAATTCAATTGGATTCAGTCGAATTTATTTATTTATTTATTGTTGCATCTTTAGCTTAGGCAACGAAATACTTTAATTATCACTATCTCTACGAAGAATCTGAAATTTAGATGATATTATATTATATTTATTCTTCTACCCGAATGTTTCGGTGGGGGGACGTTTGGGTGCATGGATGCTTCTGTGTGCGGATGTTTAGGTATGAGAACGTTTTTCTGTAAATATGTTGTCATCTACACCGAAATGTCTAACCTAGATAACAAAAGTTACCGTCGATCACTAATCCTTTGAAACGTCCTATTTAAGTACTGCAATATTTATTTGCGTTCGATGATAATACATTTGTAATGCTTACTTAGTTAAAAGAAATAAAAATTGCACACAATTTCAAGGATTATATCATGCATAATCTCTGTATTTGACATATAGCAAAGAAGAGAGAGAGAGGGAGAGAGAGGGGGCCACGGTGGCTCAGTTGGTAGAGCGCTCACCTCTGGTGCTAGGGGTCGTCGGATCGATCCCTGCTCATGCCATGTGGGCTTTGTGGTGGACAAACACCGTGTGCGTGGGTTTTCTCGGGGTACTCCCGTTTCCTCCCACTTTCTTCATTCCACCAATTCATCCCATCATCACCCATACGGCCTGAGCCACAGTTGCCTAAAGGCCTTAAAATAAATTCAATGAAGAGAGAGAGAGAAGCGGAAATTGCCTGCAATTTTTTTTTATTGAAATGTTTTTACAAAGAATTTTCATATAAATTCAGTGAGTACTATAGACAATAAAATAGTATTTGTTTCATTGTACGACATTCCTGAGAATATTTAAGTGTAAGTTTTACATGGAAATGTGTCTAATGAAACTTTTTTTAAAAAAAAAAAATAAGAAAAATTACAATTAAAAGCTCAGAAGTAAGGACTTTGTGAATAGGATATTTTATTCAGACATACGAAGTTGTTATGTTTAAGAATTTTATGTTTCATATGAATCAAGGAGTGACGTGACACTTGCAGTATTGTACGAATACCTCCATCAGATAAATTACAACTCTAACCCATATTTTAACATCTATAGAATAGAATAGAAATTTAATCGTCTGTGTAGAACATGCAGGTCGTGGCCAGTGATACACAAGACTCATCAATGTCTCTACACATAAGACATGATATTTAATTAATAATAATAATGATAATAAAAAAGTACACTTAACATAACTATAAATTATTACATAAGTCGTCACTCAGATACTCATTAACAGTATAGTAACCCTTATTTACAAACAAATTGAAAACCTCGGATTTAAATTTATTTATATTTTCAATACTATTTAGGTAATTCGGTAGTTGTACAAAAGGAGTAAACACTAGAATAACTAGTAGCAAAATTTTGTCTTTCTGGGAAAATGTGTTTCTGTTTTGCCTAGTATTGTAATTGTATATATTCGTCGTATAAGTACGAGTAAGTGACTATTTTTCTTTGTAAATATTACGCTTTTATAAATATATAGGCATGGAACGGTTAGAATCTTTCGAGACATATACACATCTTTACATGGTGACCCAGGGCTCATGTTAAAAATGATTCTAACAACCTTCTTTTGTAAACGGAAAGTATTTACACTAACATGTGATGCACCCCAAAATATTATTCCAAAGCTAATAAGAGCATAGAATTTTGCGTAGTATAATGAGATCAGAGATCAGACTGTACCTTGTAATCTGTACATGATGAAGCAGACACCATTCAGTTTTTTATTAAGTTCGAGTATGTGATCATCCCATTTTAACTTTTCGTTTATAGTTACACCTAACAATTTGCTTTTAGAAGTGTAATCCAGACTTAAAGAATTTACTATTATGGGTGCAAATGTAAACGGTTCGTGAGAAAGATGAAAATATAGGATTTTTGATTTATCAACATTTATGTTCAGACTGTTTATTGCAGTCCACTCTAGTAATCTCGCAATCATTGATTTTAAGTTGCTTTCTGCTTCTTGATGAGTGCTCCCAGATACTAAAACATTTACAATGTACATCATCAGCGTACAAAACTACATTTTCTGATTCTATGAACTGAGACAAATCATTGATATACAAAAGAAATAATATAGTTCCTAACACAGAGCCCTGAGGAACACCCTTGATAATTTCAGCCACTGACGAACGAAATGCCATACTTTTCTCATTAAGAGTCCTAGATATTTGTACTATCTGCTTTCTGTTACTCAAGTTCGATAAAAACCAATCGTACGATATACCTCTGATACCATTGCTGATAGAGTTTTGTTAGTAAAGTCAAGTGATGCACGTTGTCAAATGCCTTTGAAAAGTCTATAAATATACAGCCTGCTACGATTCTCTCTTGATAATTACAATCACCAAAGCTTTAAAATGTTACTAAATTATAACGGAGCCATTTACAGGTCCTTGTCCTTGTCGTTGTTGTAGTTTTTTTCATGTACACAGTGGCATTTTGACTTTTCTCTGACCTTGAAATGTGTGATTTCTTTTATTTAAATAGTTGATTGTTCAAATATTAAAACGTGGAACCACTGATTCTATATGTATACTTGAAAAGAATTATGTAATTTAATGTGGGCTAAAGTACCGATGACGGATGCCACTGACTATACGGGTCCTTATTAATAGTTTCTTGTTTCCTTTAAGTAATTCAATTGCAAATTGATCAATAGCTGTTGTTGATATCCAAATTATATATATTTTTAATATTATTTTTCTGAACTTGCCTGCAATACAGTAAAACTTCAAATCTTATGTAACGATAACGCCCGTCTCTAATTTTTGCTCATGGAATGCGACTGAGATTGTATTATTTTCATTTCTTTTTACTCTATTTTCTAACCGTTTGTCTGTGATAGAAGACATACTTATCGCTGTCTAAAAGAGTGCACCTGTCAATTGTTAACATTTCTTCGTTTGCTTACAAACTATAAAGTTCTGCCTTGTACTAACTTTATCAGTTGTTATTAATTCAGTTAGATGCAAGAAAATATCATTATAATAACATATGAGAAAATACTGTAACTTTATCTTCCTTGTACAGATATTTCCATATTTAAGCAGCAGTATTAAGAGTTCAAGCTAACTACGATTTCTGTCTGGTAATAATAAAAACCAATAAATAGTAATGCCTTAATTTTCTATCAAAAGAGCAGTAGATTAGAGGCCTTATCTTAATAAATAGCAAGTGTACCAGTCTACTATTATTGTTTAAGTGTATTTATACATGTACAGAGTGTGTTGAGGTAGTCCTTTGAGCTGTTTAGCATTCATGGCTGTCCAAAGTAACTAGCAGGCAAAGCTAGCATACAGATGAATTTCAATAATAACAATAATACGGTAATAATAAATATACTCATAGCTTATCTCTCGATAAGATACGGTACTCTCAGTTTAAAGACTTCAGCGCTTATATATTTCCGCTTTTGATTCAATCATTCTCCTGGTTTACTATGATTAGCGTTATGTTATTTGAATATGGGGACATCTATAGAAAATCTTTGTCAAAGTTATAGTGATAACTCTCTAAGAATCCTAACGTTAGGGTGTGTATTAGCCTTCCTGTACATGTATTTGAGGTTTGACCTTTAGTGTGTCTAAGCTTTATTTGACAGTTGTTTCGTCTTATCCTCTTTACTTCGTCGTGTGAAGGTATTCCAAGAGTTTCACTGAATACATTTTATAGATCTCACGTTTCATTGATTAATTATATGTGGTTAGGAAGTGTTTTACTGCAAGTTTGATATTTAATTTATATTTTATACTGAGACATAAATATTATGGGTGTCCCAATTATAGTATATTTTGAATGATTATGACAGCAGTGAGAGATGGGTTATTACCTTATTCATATGAGCGTCTGAACATCACTATAGCAAATGACAGCTTTATTCTTATCGACGAGTCATTTAACCTTTTACTCACAAATGCTAGTGAATATTTCAATTATGAAATTTTACTTGAGCAGTTACGAGAAGTTCTTTTCCTTTCGAAATCCTACTCTGAAGTCAGATTTATATCCTAATTATTGAATGATTTTTTTTTTTACTCCATACTATTAGCGTATTAAATCTGAGTGGTTCAGACCTACACTCTTTTAAGAAGAATATTTTTGGGTTTCTACTTAGTTCAGTGATACCAGGTGTTTGCATTTTCCCCTTGTATATCTTTCAGTTTTTTTTAGCGTTTGCGTTTGCTCATTGCGGTGACATAGTATAATTTGGACATTCAGTGGCGTTTTGACACATGGCTGACTGATTAATTCGTTGTGAGTAGAGGTGACGTTTCACGTTTCCCTGACTTTCAGTTAGAATGTTGTTGTTCTCTTTCTCTAAGTTGAGAATTTTCTCTCTGTCCATATTAGCTTTCGTTGGCTAGGAGACAGATGACCTGGAGTGGAAGTGCCTTTATTCTTTATATGTATTGCCATTGAAGTTTGAAGGTAACCTTGATGCAATTAGTATTGTCAGTCTTAGTCAGAGCTAATAGTCTACTGAATGTCTTGCTGTTTGCGTTGATGTTTCATCGTTTCCACTTTCCTTCTTCTAATCAGTATGTTATTCTAAAACTGTTCTGGTTGGATCCGTTTTCGTGCCTTGGTAGTTTGGCGTGTTTCCAATGGCTACTCAGTCAGCTATGGTTGATAGATCTGTTCTGACTGTGTGAGTCTGCGCGACCTCTGTGAAGGTACGTTACACACACAGGATATTCCTTTCTTCGTTTTAGTGAAAAGTGCATACCGAAACACTCACGTAGGTTTTACAGATTCTTTTCTTGTTAAATATCAGTAGTTGCTCTTTTAAATGATTCATTTTGGTATATATTGTTCATTACCTGCTGGAAGAGCTCAGGCGGTAGAACGTCTGACTACGAATTGGTTCAAATCCCGACTAGGACGCTGCAGACGTGTTCCCTTGCCTGGTGCCTCTAAGTGCACTCAGTCTCCTATTCAAATTGAGTTCGAGAGTGTTCTTGGTATTCTTGGGCACCTTGGGAGGTAAAGTGTAGGTCTTAACACCCCATCTCACTTCGTGCTGTAGGTCGGGAATATGTGGAGAACTGACATAGTGTTGATTAGTGTGTTGTCTGAAGAAAGTATTGATAGAACACCGAAACTGTTCTTTTAAATAATAAAGTAAAATGTACAAGCCTTGTCAGGCTATTAACTTAAGAATGGATACAAGGTCTCAACATATCCACAAAGCAACTACTGTACTTGCTCCGTTAATTACGATGAAAAAAATATATGAAGACCACAGGATAAAAACGTGTTTTGCCCATTTTAAAGGAGAGCATTTTAGAAGTCCAGAATTAGCATTGCGTATACTGGGACATCAAGTATAAGATTTGCTTGTAGCAGACAGACTATGGATGTATCTTCATGCATGATAGCTTGTTGAAAAGGTCCTTCAAGGAGCTAACTGATGACAATCTTTTCCCCCAAAGTGGACAAAGCACGTTCTATTCCTGGGATCTCTTGAGGTTTAACCCTTGAGGTATTTTACAATTTAAATCTACAAGTAAACCACTTTGTTTTTTTTGTTTTTTTGCAATTAAACTTTATTGAATATAAGCAACAATAACAATTTGAACGAAATCAATCCGTCTATCATCCTTTACAGCACCTCTTAACTTCATCAAGCATTCAATCAGATGTTCACTCTCTCTGACATACAACAAAGAAACAAATATAATTTGAACAAAGTAGTCTTCATTCTGATGCAGCTTGTGGTTGAGGAATAAGATCAAAAAATCTGGTGCCCATTTCATCCGCTATGTAGGAGTACTTGATTGGTGTGCCATCGGGACTGATGTAAGAGATCTCACCTTTCTGAACAGGAATGTAACTAGTTTTATCGTTTGATAGTTTTAGTGATCCTGTCCTTGTTTCAGTGAAACCTTGAGGTGACGAGTAACTGTAAAGAAATAAGATATTGTATTATGATTACTTAGCATAAATAAATTGTATTGCATTAGGTTATTTTGCCATCTTACAATAAAGTGATTCTGTCTGTTTATGCTGTTAAATCATACCAAGCAAATTCACTTGCTTAGAGACTAAATATGGTTTCATTACTGCTTTGCAGTGTTATTTGATATCAGCCGAGTAGAACTGCTAACACCGGTAGTGCTTTAACTTAGAAAGTCTTATTGACACTAACCCATTCACGTGCAGGAGCAGAAGCAACTACTGGGGAATCGCAAGCTTGGTATACTGGTTACCGTATCAGAAAGCTAATCCGGTGACCCGGGTTCAAATCCTGGCGTGGTTATATTTATATATTTTTAAAGGAAAATATATTTTTCGTTTATATATACGCATTAGGAAATTTAATAAAATTAGTAACCAATCGGTTAGGTTGCGTTAGAAAAGTCAGGTTAGGATTTTTTTTATTGAATGTATTACCCGATGTGCTTTCTAGTGTACTTCCAAAAAGCCCAGTCAAAATTTAATTTATTAAACAACAAACTAAAGCTACAGACAAAATTTAACTTAAGTGTTTATGCTGGCACAGAAAGAGCAACATTTTGAAGCTGAAGGCGAGGGGATGAATAAAAGAATTTCAACACGTATGTATAGTCCAAATTCTATTTTAAATCCTGAGAAAGGTACTTTTATATCTCGCTTTTATGTACATTATTACGTGCTTTTAAAAATTCAAATAATTTACTTCTCACAAAATTCTTATTTTCTCTCTCAACCAATACAATTTATAATTTCGAGTAAAACTACTTTGTTGTTAATTAATATATTAATGCCCCCACAAGCACTTTGGATTTCAAATCCTTAAATAATGACGTTTCAATTAATACCCAACAATTATCCTACGTACTACGAACCTCTACGATCAGAAATTCTAAATATTTGCTGACGATTCATCATCTCCGATACACTTAAATGAACACATCTTCATATAGAAAAGAGAAAATACCCGAAGATGAAAATCTTTAATATTCAATGAATAGAAATGAAAGAAGTAGGTAATTAATTATGAGGAATGACTAATTTATCTAAATAATAATAAAATAATTATTTTTTCTACAGCACTCGATAAAATATGTAAGTTGCACATTTATATAGTGTCCAGAAATATAAAGTAGACCCTACTTAATATTTTTCACATTTTTAATTATAAAGAATACATTAATCTTCGCCAGAAATGCCGAATTCGGAGTTTAGATAACTCTATCAAAAAAAAAAAAAAATGCTGAATTAAATTTTAACATCATTTCGAAGTTTCAGAGTCATACAGCATACAATACTTACCTAAGAGAAAACTGTCCTAAATCATCTTGGATATGGCTGTAAAACGGAACGGGAACTTCTCGCTTCTTTCTCAGTCCGATTATTGGATGTTCAGATAATCCAACAGCAATATCGGTGGTGAGAACTGGAGGCGGTCCGTACGTAAGAGCTGGAGTTGGTGGAGCAGGTAGACCATAGACTGGAGCAGGTGGTGGTGGAGGAGGTGGTGGTGGTGGTGGTGGTGGTGGTGGAGGTGCGTATACTGGTGGAGGTGGTCCGTACACTACTGGAGGTGGTGGTGGTGGCGGTGGAGGAGGAGGAGGTGGTGGTGGTGGTGGAGGGGGTGGTGGTGGAGGAGGAGGTGGAGGTGGTGCGTATACGACTGGTGGTGGTCCATACTCCACAGGAGGTGGTGGAGGAGGAGGTGGTGGAGGCGGAGGAGGGGGTGGAGGTGGGGGTGGAGGAGGAGGTGGTGGAGGTGGAGGTGCATATTCTGGAACAGGAGGTCCATAGACTGTTACTGGAACTACAGGTGGTGCATATTCAGTTTGTAGATCTGTTAAAAATAGAGGAACATCAGCCAATGTGACCGCTGCACATAAAGCCAGTACCAAAATCTGTAAAGAATGAAAGTAAATAAGTGCAAAATTCATTTATTCAAAAGAATATTAAAAAAATCATTCAAACATATTCACAAATTAAATTTAAAATTAATCAACAGCGATTTCTATACGTGTCTCTATGAACCGAGATTTCACTCATACATTTTTTTTAAAGTACATTAAAAAATGGACTTCGGAATACTTGTGATCCTACCGTAGAAGCACAAAAAAGTCGGGACAATACTTGGAAAATAACGCGGATATCGATCATAGTTGGCCAATCTGGATCAGTTTCCATCTACATTGACGTGGTATGATAATTCGACATTCGATGCTATTCCTGAAACTTAAGAAACCTGTATTTCAACCAGAAAACATGCATACACATAAGATAACTTGGTAGATGAAAATAGGAAGTTTAGACAAATAGCATTGTCTGAAGATTTTATTGCGCTATATCGACCGACATTAGTTGATATCGTTCGAAAGAGCATCGTGTGTGCACGGAAATGTCTAAGTTATGGGGACATAACAGATATTTCGTATAAAACTTCTACACCCTCCCTGCTTTTAGCAGACTGTGGCAAGACAGACCTTTTATCTAAGTTGCCAAAAGATTGCCTTTCTTCCAAGTTAGCAGCACTAAACCACTTTTGTTATATTCGAACTCATGACTTGTAACATAGCAAGACTTTGTTCACTGATTATAATGTCTACTATTTTAATGTACTAAGCTAATTTCCCCAATTCGGGTACACACAGGTTCTTATACCACAACCCTCCAAAGAAGATGCATGACAATCTTTTAGATTACTTCTTATTTCATTCAGTCTTTACATATTGCATGTTTTGCTCTCTAGTTCTAACAATATGATTAATATCAACAGATGTTTAGTTTTTGTTTTCAACGAAATCTATAAACTTTACCTAAACCTAGTTACCCAGCTTGTCTTTCTAGTTCAACACTGCCCAACGGTTCTCTTTCTAACGTATTTATTTATACTTTCGTTTCGTTCCCATCAGCCGACACTGGGGCCCAAGTAGTATATTGCAACATTGATCTTGTTTTGTTCGGAAACTAGCAAGTCTTCTGTAGATTTCAATACCTGTGGCTAAAGTGCATTAAAACAGTTCAGTTTTTAAAGCTAATTGTACGTTGCCTGTCTTGTTACAGTTTGCTAATAGCTTAACATGACCCCATTAAACATTTTTCGTATCCATCGTCATTTTTACCCTCTTATTTATTCCATATTGAAGACTTTGCTCTAATGTTTCTTCAGTAACGTTTCATATGATCTACACTGACGAGTAAATAACAAATATTCAAAACAGATCTCTTCACCGATGTGTAATTCACAGTAACATCTCCCTGTGGAGCATTTCCCCCAGAAAACAGTAAAATGGAAATATCTCAAAAACTATCAACATTTTCATGATAGATATTATGGTTCAATTTATTGTAAATTAGATGTACTACAACATCTTCAAGGGAATACGTCGAATTACTACTGACCCTGCATATATCTTAATGAATGCGTAGCGTACTGGCTAAAACAACGAACTATAAAACGCAACTACACATCAAGACGAAAGACATAAGACTCATAGTCGAATACTGACACGATATAATCAGGATCACCCTTCTTTCTAAAGCTACTGTAAAAATATTCGTAAATCCGTTTCTGAAAACAGTAAATTTCTCTCATTGAAGGATGTTTATTTTCCAGTGGTGATTAATATTGATATCGATCGGAATGGATATCGTCTAACAGCATAAACGAGAATCGCAAATCAAAGGCAAACGTTATTGATATCGACTGCCATCGATGTGGTACTGGGATAAGTTAAGATCCTATTAAGTAAAGTTGCAAGTATCAATATTTTACTATTTTTATATTGTAAATTAGAAATAAAGTCTATTTACGTCCATTAATATTTTCCTTACGTAAAGTTTAGTCATTATCTTTTAAATAAAAACACAGAATATAATATCGATAGACATTCTTAAATTTCTTGCTTTCTTTGGAAGAAGCAATACAATTAATTGCATCAAACAGTTTGCAAATTGGGAAGACCTAGCTGAAAATATAATTACATTACTAGAGCCGAAATCTAGAAGAACATCGGACTTAACATCCAAAAAGTATGTTCAACAAATATACAGCTTTACTGCAATTATTTTTATTCGAACTTCAATTGATGAGTTCAAAATTGCACGAGTCGTGTTTTTTTTTTTTTAATTTCGACTCACTTTTGTACTCACATAAAAAAAGTATATATATTCTCTAATAAAGACTCTCTCAGACTGAATCTGAAAAATTGAACACAACGTTAAAAACAAGAGTTGTGATTGGTTTCAGTGTAAGGAAGGCTCTTTGGGAGAGCTGGATTTTTACATCTAACTATTTTGTTTTATTATTATTATTATTAATTATTACTGAACAAAGTTACTAGTTTAAGGATACTGCTACAAGGACAATTATCACATCACTGTTCCAGAGATAAGGCAGAGGAAACAGCTGTATTAGCCCTTATTTAAGGCATCATTTAATACATTCGTAGAGTATGACTTCAAACCTAAGTAAAGAAGAAGACTTTTCAGTTTCGAACTAAGGACATCTGATTAGGAGGATTTGAAGCCCTTCCCTTGACCAACCTCCCTTCAAGAAAAAGAAAAAGAACCACAACAATCAATATTGTTTTCTTAACTTTATACCAACGATTGTATAAAATTTCAAGCAAATCTGAAATTTAAATCATATAGTATATTATTCAGTATTTCGTATAAATACAATTTAAGTAGTATCACAACTTTATTTTTTCTGTTGTAAACTTCTAATAATATGAAAAATAAAATCAACTTGAACTTCGGTGTAACGACATATTCTGAACTATATCATATATCATATTTTAATTTTAAGACATATCTGTTAACTTTAATTTCTGACTTTGCTATTAACAGGCCGAATGAGTAAGTAATGTTATTGAAAGAATACTTTTAAAATGTGTTTTTGACTGCAGACAAAGAAATCCCATTCACAATCGTGAATTAATTATGTTTTGTAATAATTATTATATGTTTTAAGGAGTTATTTACTGTAATTTTGTTCCAGACGATATGTTGTAATTACTACAAACCATAGAGAGCAGAGATTCTGCCAGACTCCCCCATCGGGGGTGTCATCCCCCAATTTTTGAGCACACACCTAATTTAAATAGTTTTACGGTTAAAAATCGATAAGAACTCCACAAAACTTTACTTTCACCCCAATCTATTTGTTCTACCACCCCCAAGCTGAACTGAAAATCATGGCAGGAATCTTGATAGACACACACGTGCTCAAGAAATATATGAGATATGTTTAAGAAGTGTAGAATTATTACCGTTTGCCTGAAACTGAGTTATACATCTTTTTTTAATAACTTATCTTTTTATGGTTCTCTGGGAAATAGTTGATATGCACAGACCGATTTAAGGGGCTAAAGTACTTGCAGCCCAAGTCCCCTACTAGTTCGGAGCCCCCAAAGATGAATCGGTTATCCTTAGGACCACAGGGGGTAGGTAACAGGGTCTCTATTACAGTTCCCAATAATTTAATCATGCACTGATTGTGCATAAAAATTCACAGCCATATTCAATCCACTACTGGATGAGGCCTCTCCTGGAGGCAGGAGTTGGTCTACTGCTCCCACGCTAACTTGACGTGTTGGGAGAGGAGAGTCGAAGCTCTCAACGGTGATCGCCCCTGTCTTTTATTCACAACAGCTCTCAATGTCATCATGATACTGCTTGGGCACCTTTCCAAACCCTCCCGCTTGGAAAAAATACCTTGGTAGAGCCGGAAATCGAACCCGGGACCCCACGATCTACAGTGAGCAACGGTAACCACTAGACCAGCAGAGCGGTCTGTTTGTGCTTATTTTGTTGATAATAAGTTCTTAATACTTACAGATCGCTCATTTTTCCTTTGAACCTTTCGTTAATATAAAGAGGAAGAGAGAAATTACGCATTTATTGTCGTTTTTCTCTGTAGTTCCATTTATTAAAGTAATAGTCTGTCACCAACATTCTATCCCTGCCAATACCAAGCTGCTTTTACTTCTTTAATTATCAACACTCTTTAAAATTATATTCTAACTTGTGTTAAAAAGTGTACATTTTAGTGATTATATTATTTATTTTATGTGTGCAGAAAAAGCTTAAACATGTAAAAGAAGTACATGGCTCTTTTACAGCGAACTTTTTATTTATTTATTTATTTATTTATTTATTACCTTTGTCAAACGTTTGTTAAAATTCTGGTCAATACTCAGAACCTGGTAAAAAGAATCGTAATTTAAGGTTAAAGCACACCATAAACTCCTGTGTAATTACCAATGACCTCTATCTAAAAGCGATACTTTACTGACTGCTCGCATTGAAAATTTCATGAATATATGAACCCAGGGAACGGAGAGCACACTTAATATCGTTTGTCCACTTCTAGTCTAAACCATTATGGACCAAATTTTTAGTTCTCAGTTTTTTAGGTTTGACATCGCTGCATGACCCGTTTTCTGATATATGTCTTAATTTTAGCAAAAAAACAAAAACGTAGTATGTTCTATTATATGCAGAGTATGGTATACTATTATATGAATAACTTAGAAATTAAGACGTAAATAAAAACAGATCGCACAGCGATATTCTATATCGCTGTGCGAAATAATTGAGTTAGAAATTAAGTTAGAACTGAAAATTTGGTCCACATTGGCTTAGACTGGAAGTGGACAAACGAGTTTAAATATTTGCTCAGTTGCCTATCTTTCGTCACTAAGCAGTCACTCCAGTATTGGATGGTAATTACGAATCATTTATCTCCAAACTTGATCAAACGAACAGTGTTAAAATTCGTAAATAACATATGCATCAACAGAAATTGTCTAAGACTCACTTGACACGGAAGCATTTATGCTACGATTAATCTTACGATAGGAGAAGTGCCAGCGTGCGAAAGCAATAACTTTTACAACAGGGCAAGATGCTATGGTATAAAACATTTTTGGTTTTACACGCTGGCACTACTGCTAACGCTAAGAATTATTGTAGCATAAATGCTTCCGTGTCAAGCGGGTCTAATTCTTTTTATCTTGGCACTAGTCAGCAACTTAATTCAATATGAGCAAATATATAACCAAGTAAAAAAATACAAGATCGAGTAAAAATTGGCCAAAAATTAACCTATTATTGAGTGGTGAACTGGGGTTAAGTTCGTGACAACTATGCGTTTATCTGTTTATCCCGTTGAACTGTATTTAACGATACTCCAATGCTCGATACCGTCATCAGGGGTAAAGTCGATCATTACTAGGGGAGAGATAGATACAATGTTCCCCTTAAGACAAATTGGCTTCCAGATCTTACCTCGAATGATCTATATTTTGGTAATTGTGTCAGTAGGATTAAATATTATCTCAGGATTCTAATATACATTTTTGAACATTCACAATCATTATCTTTGATAATATTTAGGCATATATTTGAAAATATTGCAAAAGGATCATTTTGTCTTAGAGGTTCGGTAAAATGATCCCTCCATTGAAAATAATAGCAAAAAATCTTGTAAATAACCAAAGATGCTTAAAAAAATGGAGTACAATTAAGTAATATAATAAGTGAATACTTTATAATGTAATTGTTACATCAACAAATTTAAGTAGCTTGTGTAGGCTTGTGTTGTTCAACTTTATGTGAACACATATGTTATGCCTTTTTTTGCTGAATAAACCTTGTTGGAAGTGGCACAACACACAAAGAAATATTCATCTCATCAACACCAGCACATTTATCGTGAGCCCATTCATGGCATTGCTGACACATTATCCAACACTCCCTAAACAAGGCAAAATGAGCCAGGGATCGATCGTTTTGCCTTTTAATATGGCTTCCATTAAATATGTTCTTGTGTCACACAACATGGAGAGCGTTAAGCACTGACTTTTCAACATGTAGGCTCCTAGTGTCTCATTTACATACTAATTAACGCGTTAGTACGAATACAGGAAAAAGTAGCACTTACATTATAAGCAATATGAGAAAAATGCTATTTTTCTGTCTGGGCAATAAACAAAGCATTGTCCCTTGCAATGTCTACTGTGGAACTAGGAGAACCTCTTTTGTGTGACATGGTAAGCATGTGATACGACAGGCAGCCCCACCAATTTCCGCTGTAGGGGTGAGGGATCCTTTTACCTGCAGGGATCATTTTATCCATCTCTCCCCTAAATGCTGTAATTTTGTACTTTAACCACTTCCTGGTTACATGATACGATGGTAATACCTTAGTATCATTGGCGTTAAGGTACGACCATTGTTTCACGCGACCACAAAGTGATTAGAGTGCACAATTACAGCATTAATTTAGTAATGATCGACTTCACCCCTGATGACGATAACTAACTAAGACTAACATTTCAGATTATTTCCAAATGGACCAAACGTTCTGTTCTAAGTTGTTTTATAATTGTTGTTACTGTTTTTAAAATTGTGTTTTTATTCTTGAGTTATGCACATACTGGACCGCACACAGTGATTCCGCCAGGCCCCCTGTGGGGGTGTCACCCCACAAATTCTCAAGAACATCCGCTAAAACATTTTTACGGTCAGAAAATGATAGAAACCATGCAAAACTGTACTTACATCCTCCCAATTTTGACTTTACATAGCACAAACTAAAAAATCCTGGCGGAATCCCTGACCGCACATATAAACTGCAGCTCGTTGCACAATTTGGACATAATAAAAAAAAACGGCTGCACAGCGATAACAGACGTAAAGATCTAAGTTATTGAAAGTTTGATCTTGCTTGCATTGGACTGGGAGTGAAAAATGATGATAATGGAGGCGGTCTATGGAAAAAGGGTACATAGCCCTATGCTTTAACATTGTCTATGTGCTGTTTTTCCATAGACCGCCTCAATTGTTCTCTCCTGAGTCTCGAGTATAATGAAGCTCACTAGTTAAGCTATGATCATCCGATTAGGTAATATTCACGGCGCCTTAACGACCTGGATTGCATTATCTGAACCATTGACCTCTATCTAAAAGCAATCCTGGACTGATCGATGTCATTAAAAATTTAATGAAAATATGCAGCCAGGGAGCGGAGAGTAATCTCGATAGTCTACTTGAAGTTTAAACTAATATGGACTAAATTTTCAGTTCTGGCGCTGTTTTTTACGCTTGTTATCGCTGTGGAGACTATGTTTTTAATTTATGCTTTAATTTTTCCAAACAAAAAAAAAACTATGATATTATTTACAACATATACTATTATATGCACATCCGTACATGCATAACTCAAAAACTATGAAATGAATAAAACAACGAGCCGCACAGCGAAAACGAGCATAAAACACTGAGTTGTAACTGAAAATTGGTTCCACATTGAATTAGATTGGAAATGGAGAATTGAGATTAAATGTTTGCTCTGGCGTCTATCTTTCGACACTAGTCGATCACTCCAGCATCGTTATGTAGAGCTTGATAATCTAGACACAGAGAACTGTGTACAGAAAAGAAGGCAAAATAAAGAAATTGAAACTTCTAAGTTCAGCCATAGCTAGGTATACTCACCAACTTCATGTTGAATATTGGTCCTGTTGAGAGAACTGTGTCGAAATGTGATCCAGTTGGGAAAATGCTCAGTTTTTATATTAGTGAAAAAGTGTTATGTTACTCTTGTTTCTTTAAAAAAAAATAACAAGCCTTTGTAATTCTGATGTTTTTGAAAAGCAAGGTAAAACACTTTCTAGGTATTTTTAGTTTTATTTTGTTTGTGAACGAAACAGGTTCCTACAATTCAACATTATCTAGGTCTATGAAGTGAAAATATTATTTTCATTCATACTTTTCTGTCCGTTAAGAAGAAAAACGTTTTGTATTTTGCGTGTAATGAGTAAATTTTACATATCTATAGACTAGGATCGTAAATATGCGAAAAAAAATTAAACATCATATTCATAGAACAATTCATTACACCAATATCTTATATCCGATTACTCTAATAAGTTAATTATATGAATAATATTTCTGATAACAGATTATCGAACAATATTCCGAGTAATGGATAAATAACCGAACAATTATTTCAAATAAAGATTAATTGAGCAATGATCCAGGTTATCTTGAATCGAATAATAATGGAACAATGATCTGAATAACCTTCAATCCAACAATTATTTGAAGTGCAGTTTAATCGATCGATAATCATGATATCAAGAACAGCAACATTTTATTTATTTATTAGGTGTTACATTGAAGCCTTGTGCATAAATTGATTTACCTTTATACCTGTATTACACAGCTGAGAATATTCTGGTTTGATTGCTTGAATTGTTATCAACATTCTGAACGAGCTGGTTAGCTTCTAAGAACGGGGCCTATAGTTTTTTTGGAGGGGGAAGTGGGATACAAACTACTCCGTTCAAGAGACCCTGGAGGGAATTAAACCCGTGACCACGCGCAAAGAGAGTCAGCGTACTAACCTCTCTTTTGGTTTAATGTTCTCTTATATGATTACGTACTGAGTTAATAACGTTTTGAAAAGCTTTCAGTGTAAAATTCAGTACTGAAACCATTGTAAGTATGCATTATATGAAGTGTAATATTGTCCACAAGAAGTTACTAAAATATTTACAATATAATAGAAATTTGAAGAAGAAAAATGGAAAATAATGAAGTAGAAAGGGGTGGAGGGGACGTCTAATAATTATAGGATAGTCTACGGAGCTTTTTGGAAAAATAGTTTCCATTTGAATATAATTTGACATTAGTTGGAAACAAATTTCAAGTAATTTTTGTTAAACATTTAAGTGAACTTTAACCATACCAATATTTATCAGCTTTATAGGAAATAACCAAATCATTATGAGCAGTTGATATACTAACGGGATAATATTCTCCGACAATTGAAATTCCAATTGACATGGAGCTGGGGTGGAGGATATAAATAATTTGAAACTTCTTTTCGTTAAATACGTATACTTTATACTCTTTAGGATCCAAGATATTTAAAACGTTGAATAAATTTGAAACAAACGTTTGTGAGTTTGAGACGTTCCTTGAACCTACAGAAGGAAAAAAAAAGATGTAAGCGTCATTTGTTTCAGATAAGTAGTGTTTGTATCAAAGAACATAGCATCAACACAGAGCAGCGTAGGGACTCCTATGAGAGGGTCCAAAATAGGCATTTATTCACAACGAAATCTAATTACTGAGCTAACTATTAAATAAAACAAAGCATCCCATACTATTAAATAATTGAAACTAACTAATTACTTACGAGTATTAGGGTTTCATACGGTTAATTTCACACTTAGCTTCCCGAACGCGTATCTTCTGGCTGACAGTAGGCGGAGAAGGTCGTTTTAAGGGCCAATCGTTAGGTGGGTTCCCGTAACCGAAACTTTAAAACACAGACCAGTTAGTTAATTTGTAACAATATTCCATTCGTATTCATATTCTTGTTTCCCTTTCTCATCATCTTATCTGACAATGACAAGAGGAAGAAAATCCAGCAAAAGTCAAAGTAAAAGCCCTTCTTTATCACCAAAGAAGAAAAGCAACGCAAATACCAACAAAGGGAAATTAGTAGAGAGAAATTTATGAAGTGAAATCAAGTTCCAAATGATGATGCTAAAAAAAGGACCAAGGCAGTCCGACCTCGCTATGAAAATTTACAGGAGAAATCGAAAAAAAGAACAACAGAAGACTAGCCCGGATGCGCCTCAAGCTAGGGCTCTAGAGGAAGATTACCAGAACAAGATGAGATCTAGGAATTGATTGAACATACCGAGGATCGCTCTTCACCTGAATCAGAGGACTCATATTCCCTCTTACCCATACCTCAATCCCCCCATGCTATAACACTTCAAAATATCCTACAGATAACTCCCGACAATCCACTAATGAAACAAACGATGATATTCATACTATCCTCATTGAGAATAGAGATCATTCCTTCCTTCACAAGCTCAAAGCCTTACATGAGTTAATCTTAAGTAGGATGAATGATTTGAAATATACTATCGTACCTAATGAACATAGTACAGATGTACAGGTATTTATTGTTCGAACACAGGACGAAATTGTTCAACAATACAGACTTCGGACATAAAGCAAGCATAAAACATTTCACACTCTACCGATCACTCTTCAGTTGTATCATCACGAATGCCAAGATAGCGGAAACAGAAACCACTGACAACAAATCCACCGCTGCAACCAATTCTTCTAAGACAATATTGAATAAGAATGAGGTTCTTCTTAAATCTAACCAACTTCCAATAGGACATATTCAATAAAAAAAGGAATTATCAGAAGGAGACGTCAAACCCTAAAACACACGGTCAACTGTCATCCAGAGAACTCAACTCAAGAAATTCAAGACCTACATCAAAATCAACTTCAAAAAGCTGAAGAAAACTCCATTTCAGATCTCACTTACTCGAAATATGTTATTCTAATCAAGAATATTAAACGTAAACTAATGAACCCCCATTAAATTTTATCAACTCATAACAGCACAAATACAGAATCCGGAGATGAAGGTTTTTCCCACCAAGAACTCTACAACAGTCAGACTCCATTTCAAGGACAAGAGAAGTATGAATAAGTTCTTAAATACGTTTAGTCAATCAATCTTTCGAATGGACGCCGTCATGGAGTCCTTTGAGAAAAAGAAGGACCGAATCCGTGAGTGATCTTATAACTAATGGTATCACAGTTTTTTTTTTTTTTAGTACAAAGCCTCTAGAACATTAGCTAGACCGATGCCTTGCCGTAAATGCTATAAATATCATGAAGCACTAACTTGTACGTACAAATAGGGCTGTATATTTCAAATGTGGCAAATCTCATCCCAGTATTTCTTGTGCTGTAACTTCAAATCCAAAATACTGTATGTACTACATGCAAAAAGTCTGGACATCGAACTGCTAGTTCTGTTTGCCCTTTAAGACCGACTTTGTCATTTTTCTATGTATCGCGGGTTTGAATCTGAATGTTCATGCCCACTGTGAATTCGTTTATTTATTGTCATTTAGTAATTAAATTAGATATATTAAACAGTTCTACAATCTATCGTCTATAATATTTGACATTTTAAAGTCAGTTATTGATTAGTTGCTATGGTTACAGTCCGCCATATGCCGTCAGTCACTCTATATGTTCTAGTCATTGTCACTTTTTGATGAAATTATCACTGCCAATTTTGAATTTTGTATTTACGAGCTATTAGATGGAACACTGTAGCACTATGAATTATATCTATGGAAATTTTCTTGTGATTCAGTCCGAAAATCCTTCGGAATTTTGTAGTTTTAACACTAGTAATTTCAGCGGCTTTTCTTACCTTAAGCCGCCATATTCTGTCCCCTTTAAGACCGAAACAAAACTACACCTAGTAAAATCTATAGAAACCAGATACAACAATCATTCTCTGATAACAATATTGAAAAAGATCCTTGCACATTAAACGCTAGTAATGCAACATCTAACTCGACTGAGCTTCAGACATACATTAATAAGAAACTACAGACACACACAACTTCTATGGCAAAATGGATATCATCTGTTCCCTCTTTAACTTTTTCGGAGACACCGCTATACAAACTCCATTCAGTAATAAATAAAGCGTCGGAAGAAATTCTCCAGTGTCATCTAAACGTTCTACAGTCGGTTGATGGCTATATATTCGTTGGCAAGGATTCCTTCACCCAAAAACTAAAAACAAACAAACAAAATCGCCCAATGGACGGAATTCCTATTATTACTAACAACTAAGATAAACTACGAAAAAGCTATTTTTGTGCACAGATGTCAACCTTGATAGAATTGTGACAAATCTCATCATCTTACATATCTGCACAAGCACGTCTCCACGGATTAACTACGTAATACGAAGAAAATAGCTCTTCTCATCTAGCTTGGATATACCACTACAAAATAAAACAGGAACATATAACATACTCATTCATTAGATGACCACAAGTAGTTAAGTACAAACATGTATAATTAATCCACTAATCCAAATTCACCTCTCCTTCTTTCTGGCTTATAACCTACAGAAATAGGCAACTAACTAACTGGTCTGTTCAACAAAAACCTCAGCATCTCGGTTTCAGATAGCAAACAACAGGTTAATCATATGTAAATTTATCACAAGCTGCGCCTAAATAACGCAAAGAACAAAAGAAGAAATTCTATCCTGTGCTATCCTTTACTCCAAAAAAAATAAATTTTCGATTCTAGATTTATCCAAATCACATGGGTTTTGTCTCTTGGTTGGGTTCCACCTGGGTGTTTGTTTGACGCGGTTCGGAGTGTCCTGTTATAGTCTCCGGTTCGAAATACCCAAACATAAATTAATTCACAATCAATTGTTTTTATTTCCAAGGACGAAAGTAGCCATTAGGGCTAGAAGTCCGACCTGATTGGCCCTGCGGGCTCTGGGTAAACTTACTTTGATGCAAGAACATAGTATAAACTAAGCATGCCCTTATAAATGAAAGTGGTCATTAATATTTCATTTCTAGATCAATAACTCTCACCCAAAGCTATATTGTCTGATTAATGAAATTAAGTAAATGATCGCTAATTTTTAAAGTTATACGTATAAAAAATAATAGCGTTTGCTTTTAGATGTTCAAATTCATTAAATGTATATATGATGACGGCGCCAATATAAAATGTCCAGACGGGGCTATAATATTTGATTTGAAAATGTTAAGAGGTTCACTTAAATTTGTGAAATATTAATAAAATAAAGAATACTGATAAAACCAGCATGACTACAAGACAACAAGTGGGGTAGATACTACTAAGGTAGATTTAATGGAGATTCAGCTCCCTCTAGCACCCCTGTAGCTCCGTCCCTGTTTATATAATAGCAATTAGTAGTTGAAGAAATCGTGGAGTCTTGTTTTTAAATTAATTTATTATACCTTTAAGCTTGTTTCAATATTAAATAGCCGTCAGCGTAGAAAAGTGTTGAAAACGCTGTATCTAGTAAGGTTACACCATCTATGAGCGTATTGAAAAATTAGGACTGACAAGGAAACTGTCTCCGATGGGAGATTAAAATCAGCATGGAACTTCCACAACGTATTGATGATGTGTTCAAATGAACAATCCGGTGATACTACGTTTCGAAATTTAGCGGAACACAAGTTCTTCAAAGTTTTTCGAAATTTTGTTCTGAACGCCTGAAGGGTAGGCAACACTTCATACATATGTGCTGAAGCTATGCATTTCCCATCCACTTTTATATAAAAGGTTGTACTGAAGATAATTTAAATATTAAAATAAAGTTGTTGATTAAGTTGGCATGTTAATTAATTGCTCTATCCGTGCCAAATGCAAATATTAAATAAATACAGGGTGACCCAAAGGAAATTTCCCATCCCGGAAATTTCCCATCCCAATTGATTTCCAGGAGGAATTCCGACATACGTCCCTTTTAATTTCAGGGGAAATGTACCATCGTGGTCAAGCATTGCATGTTGTCCCATTCTATTTTGTCTGAGTGGACATTAATGGGCAGGGCTTTAGTTATCGTACCAGCTCAACATTCGTCTCGTGAAATTGATTGAAACTCTGGAAATTTTCAGGCATGATGTTTGGCAGCGGGGATCGAAACCAAGTTCTTTCCCTTCGGAACGTGCAATGCTGATCTGAAATTGGCGGCATTAACAAATTCATCGCAGAGGATGAGTGCTGTTGGATCACGAAACATGAGATATCACGCTTAAATTTATCACAGTGATGTGTCCAAGATATCTTTTATACTAACGATAGCAGTTGAAGCACTCATAATGTTAAATAGTGCAAAATATTAGCTTACCTGCCACGTTTCACTTTAGAATATTTGAAAGTTCCAAACATAATTTCTGGCAAAATTTTAGAAATAACTAGTAAAGGTCAGATGCTTTTGCAAGGTCCAACCTAAAGACCTTGACATGATGTATCACTTGATCTATGTTGTCATTTAAGAAAATTTCACTTTTTGCCACTATACCACAGTAAAATGTGACAGCATACAATGCTTGACAACAATGGCACATTCCCCCTGAAATTAAAAGGGGTGTCCGTCGAAATTCCTCCTAGAGACCAGTTGGTTACGACATTAACGGGACGGGAAGTTTCCTTTGGGTCACTCTGTATTTATATAATATTCGCATTTGGCAGGAATCAGGGCAATAAATTAACACGTCAAGTTCACCAATGGCTTTAACATTTACATTATCTTTAGCTCAACGTTGTATATAAACGTTAATGGGAAATGTATAACTTCAACACATGTATGAAGTGTTGCCTACCCTTCAGGTGTTCAGATTAAAATTGAGACGTACGAGCAAACAAATTGAGGCGTATGTGCAATTTTGGTGTATGTATTTGCACTTGGTTTGAGCATAATGCAACAAATAGACTCGGTGTTCAGATATTTCTGGAGGGAAATGCACTACAAAAACCGTGTAACAAAAACCTGTTACATACTCTTCCCGTGAGTGAGCGCACCCTTAAACAGTAGGGATAGGCAAAAAATAGCGTAGCAGCTATTTTAGCACTGCTACTTTTTCTAAATTGATATCCCTGCTACTACTGATGAAAAGTAACATCTACCTCTACTGCTACTTTTCTCCGATCTTCGCGAAGGGTATAAACAACATCACACCGATCAAAACAGCAAGTGCAAATTGTTACTTCATTTTCTATTTCTTGGAGTCATTCTGGGAAAGAAATATCGGTCGCATGACGGCACATGTCTTCATTAATGGGCGCGTCATGAAGCAGTGTTGAAGGAGAAACGCTGACAAAAGCTCCCGCTAGCAAGTGCTTTTCCTAATGTTTCGTACTGTCATATTCCAGGCAGTAACGTCGCAGCCTTCGCATCGGTCATGGGTAGGCACGCGGGTTTGAAGCCCGCAGCTCAGCGGTAGAGTGTTGGTTTAGCATTCTTGAGGTTATAGGTTCAATCTTAGCAACCGACCGTCCTGACTAAGTGCTTTTTATGGGTTTCCGTCACACCAAAAAAAAAACGGATAGTACCCGTACCTTGAACTTATTCCCTGACCTTCCTTCCCGCATCCTTTCCCTTCCTCTATCCCAGCATGAGTCTTAGATGCCTGAAGTCCATAAATAAAATATTCGAATTCGAAGTCCCCGGCCAAAGTTTCCCAGGGTTTCCTTCAGGTTCACCAGGGGTATACCGCGAGGTTCTGGCTGTTACTTTTCTCACCTTCTACCCAATTCATCTCGACCTGAGCCAAAAATGTCAAAAGCTCATAAATAAATTTAATCCGAAGCAATTATTACGTAATAAGTATTTTTATTAGTCTGTTCGTTTGTACTGTCAAATAGTTCTCATTTATAGCCGAAGGAATTTCAACTAACTACGAGGGAGAATCAAAAAGTAAATGAGTACATTTTTTTTACCGGAAAGCTGTGATATATTTGCAGAAAGCAAGATATACAATTTGAATAGTGAACATTTCTCTACTTCTCAACATAACCATCATTGACATTAATACACTTGTCTCAACGTGACACCAACTTTTCGATGCCCATAGCGTAGAATTCCTTCGGCTGAGAGCGAACCCATGAAAGCACAGCTGTTTTCACCTCAAAGTCGCTGCGTGTGCCAGCAAGGTGTTGCATTAGAGGTCCAAACAAGTGGAAGTCTGAGGGCGCTAGATCTGGACTATACGCTGGTTGTTGTAGGACTTACCACTTCCAGGAACTCAGTGTTTCCGACACTAATGCAGCAACATGGGGAGAAGAATGTATTATCGTGAAGAATGATGACCTTGTCCAGTGGCTTCTGAGGACGCTTTCGACGCATATCAGCTCGTAGGCGATCCAATGTGGCGGAATAAGCAGCAGCGTTCACAGTTTCTCCTTTGGTCAGAAAATCAGCAAGAAGCACGCCTTGGCTGTCCCAGAATACAGTAACAATGTCCTTTCCTGCTGAGTGTCTGGTCTTGAATTTTTTTGGAAGGGGAAAGTTGGTGTGTTTCAAGACCATACTCTGTTGCGGGGGTGTAATGAAATGCCAATTTTTCATCTCCGCTGACAATGCGCTCAAGGAATGCGTGTCCCTCCCCGTGGTACCGAAACAAATGCTCCAAACTGCAAGCCATGAGGTTCTTCATGTGCAATGGTGTAAGCTGCCTAGGGACCAATCTTGCAGACACTTTTTGGTACTGAAGGTCTTTGTGGATGATCTGAAATGCAATTCCATATGAGATGTTCACTGCCAGTGCTATTGATGTGATCGTTGAGCGCCGGTCTCGGTGAATCACTGCATTCACAGCATCAATGTTGTCCTGTGTGTGAGATGTCTGTGGCCGTCCTGATCGTTGTTCATCGCAGACACTTTCGCGCCCTCCTTGAATTTCGCACACCGATTACGCACGTTTGTCAGTGACATGCACGTTTCACCATATGTTGCACATAACTCCCGGTGGATTTCGGGCAGGTTTCTTTCCCTTTGACCACAGATACCGGATCACGCTGCGGATCTCCACTGGCTCGAACGTCTCCAGCTTCCTAGACATTTTAGAATATATGTAAAAAAAATAAGAAACAAAGGTTACACTCATGCCATCTCTTGGGGAAGTGCAGTAGGACATGCTATTCAAATTGTATATCTTGTTTTCTCCAAATGCATCACAGTTTTCCTGTAGAAAATTTACTTAATTATTTTTTTATTCTTACTCGTATTAACTTTTAATTATAGTTGTACTAATAATTCGTGAAGAGAATATGTAGCTGAATCTCTTAAAGCTCCGATAATTACGTACAATAGTTTTCCGACAGTTATAGTATGAACTACTCTACCAAGTCCTAACGGCAGTCTATTACTCTACTACACAGAAGTTAACCTAAAAAGGTGCTTTTACACTAATTTTTAAGTTGGGAACAAATTAACTCCCATTTAGAAAAGATTTCATAAACTGTTAATTTTAACTGTTATTTTTCATATGTATTTTAAAATAGAAGTTACTGCTATCACTGGTACGAAAAAATAGCAGTTTTGCCGATCTCTATTACACAGTGTATTGGATTGATGGAACAAAAGTTTATGTTACATCATACAGTGCCACCATGCTCTGTGGAAAAGTTTCAAGTTTCTTTCCGCTTATTTTCACTACACGCAAAATGTCACATAGACGTTTGTTCGCGCATACGCTTCGAATACTTTGCTGTTCTGGAACTCGTGTTCCGTTAAATTTCGAATCGTAGTTGTACAGAAGTGTTCATTTGAACACACCATCAATGCTCTGTGGAAGTTTCTTGTTGATTTTCGTGTTCGACTGGGGACAGTTACTTTGTGAGAATGGAGCCCTGAAGATCTTTCTTCTTTTTTTTAATTAAAATGCTCTTGTTTCCTTTCGTTACTCTTGGATTTACATAAAATAATGATTCTTTTGTTTGTTCCAGGGTAAGACACTGTCCGAACCGTACACTCCAGAATCATTCTTCTAATTTTCTGTAAAATATTGAGTATAGAGACATAATCGGTTAGTCGCTTATTGAAATATTCGAGTTTATATAAACATTCATTTTTTTGTTCTTAAGATATCTGATTCTTCATTCTTCAGACATTCATTTCTTCGCCAATTTGAGTAATGCAATTATTTAAGTAATATCCGGATGATAGACTATGCCAAGAATCTGCCATAGACACAAATAACTTTCAAGGAGCGTTCGAAATATAGTAGATGGCGCCTTATTTCTATAGTCAGATGTGCCTATAGAAGCATTGAAATATTATCATTTTTATTAAATACGGAAATCATTAATTTTTATTCAAGTTTGGTTTCCGAGTTACAATTATTTAAGTCTGAATTCGTGTACACTTCAATGTTCTGAGTTGAACCAAAACTCATACACCATATTATTTCTATTAAATTAGCACATCTATATTTAATTCTCATTTGCTTAAACTATGTTTTCTGGTCTGAACTGGTAACTTTTGGCCTAAGCCAGTTATATCTGAAGGATGATGTCACTCGGCGATCACTAATCCTTGGGAAAGGACAGGACTTTAGGTACCGTTCCGGGATTCACTTGGGAAAACTAAAAAGAAAACTGGAAAACCTCAGTCAGGATGGACAGCGTCACAGGAGACTATTAACTCCGGAAATCTTTACCCACGGGTAATAATTTCTTGGGAAATAACTTCCCCCTCCCCCACCAAATACTATAAAATTATTACCCTTTCATCAATTCCTCAAAATATTTAATTTTGGTTTTCGGTTCTTTTGTATTAATGCTGTATACAGGGTGTGTTTCCCGGATTTTGAAAGTTGGACGTATGGTAACAAACCTACAAAACAGAAAAGCATGCCAACTGATAAAGAAAATGAACAAGTTTTTTCCGTAAGATATGCTATGACCCGTTTCTCCACTAGAAGGCAGTGGTGTAGAAAGATGGAGTGTTCAGGTGAGCTGAAAGCTTTTTGTGTCCTGCAATTTGCTAAAACCGAGTCAATTATAACAATGCCGTGCGAATATGGCATTACCTTGAAGATCGTGTTTACGTACCTTTTTTACCAAGAGCTTTACCAGAGTTTCGGCTGCGAATTATGGAAGCAGTTACTACCACCGACGTTCATATGTTGGAATGTGTGAAGCAGGAACTAACTTACAGGATTGACGTCTTCGAGTCACCACAGGAGAACATATTGAACACTTATAAAATAGATTTAAAACTTGGATATTTACTCTTTCCACTGTCATGCTCTCATCCCCAATGGGTGATTTGAGCCTTGGGCTACAGATTTCCGAAATCACGGAAGGACTTTATGAAAAACTTCCACTACATATAATATCAAAGGATAGATGCCGACAAAGGTGTAAACATTTCTTACGATATTAGTATTCCCCTAGTAAAATATCTAAAGTTTTTCATTCTGGTCTTCGGTTCTTATATAATAAGGATATATATGAGAAAAACGTCAAAGGACAGATCGGGTTATTAATAATTTCCTATGGAATTATTACCGGGGTAAAGATTTCTAAGGTAAAAATTCCTATGACGTCGTCAAGAGAGTTTCAACTCACGTTCGAAATTATTGTCATATATTTTAATACATGTGTCAATAAGTCTTGGAGTCAGGAATAGAGAAGATAGCGGCCTTGACTTGACTTTGCAGCTTTTGCCAGCTAGTTAAGTAGCTATAAAGTATCGTTGGAACAGAAATAGGTTATAAAATGAAGCAAAATAGTAGTCATCAACTCATCTCAAAAGTAATCCGTAGATGAATATTACAAAAGAGGAAAAGAAGGCAGAAGCAATTACAACAGTCATCATTGGTGATTTCAAGATGTTAAAAATTACAGGTGAAGAGGATTTTTACCCCACTAAAATATATTTCCCAATGTTCAACTTATAATGGAAGACTCGCCAGGTGACAGAACCCTATTTGATGAAAATTCATATGTAGGTACAGAGCCTAGGTAAATCTGCAAAGCCGAAATTATAGGTGCTGGGGTAAACAAATAAAGACATGGTAGAGGGTTAGAGCTATGCCAAAACTTTGTCACTGTGTTTCTTGGAACATTCCAGCACAGACTGATGTATCACATGACCCAATTACTCGTATACAGAGCTGAAACGGGTTACCGGATCAATCAAGTCATTCGGGTCAAGTTTTTGACCGGATCACCATGTCCAGGCTTCAGACCCGATCTGACCTGGTGACCCGATTTAGATCCGGTAACCCGTAGAACAAAACAGAGTTTTTAATTATTTCCTTGCGTTTGAATAGTATTCTGTCAGGAGTGATCAAGACCCCCCCGTGCCACGAAAAATACGACTCCAAAAAACGAATTTAATTATGTTTCCCAGACCAGGTAAAACAGTTCATTCGGGTTAAGTTTCGGGCCGGGTCAATATCGAGAATGCCCCACTCGAGCTCTTCCATCGACCCTCTCTATTCGAATGCAACTTATCTGCTTGGTTGTGGTACTGAAGTTGAAGTTGGAGTTTTTGAATGTTACTAAACGCAGCATAAAGCAACAAAATGCCGAAACATAGTATGTCTGTAAAAGAGAAAACTCAGAAATTTAAGGATAAAGGATTTTGTGTGAAAGAGCCAAATAGATTATTGGGAAAAACTGGTAATAATTGCAGAGTTGACGATGCGGGGCGAGATTCTTGTCTGAAACATTGCCAAACTAAAGGTCAAGTTCAAAAGAGAAAACTTCATGAAACTGACGAAACAGAAATAAATTTTTAAAAAAGACAAAAACACAACTATATATGAGTAAAAGAAATGATTTTTTTTAAAAAAAACACTCTTTTTAAACAAAGAAAAATGGACTAAAAAGTAGAAAAAAATAAATTTATGAATCGGAAAATAAAAGCGTGGGTGCTCTTGCTTACCTTATCATTTCTAAGAGTACTCACTCTTTTATTTTCCGATTCGTATTTTTTTTTACTTTTTAGTCCATTCTTATTTGCTTAAAAAAGCGTGTTTTTTAAAATACTTTTTTAATTTTTTAAAATCCTTTTTTATTTTTTAAAAATCTTTTTTTAATTTATTTTATTTATTATTCTTTTCGGGTTATTTTGGTGTTCATACTTTTTCTCCAGCTAATATTTTGTGGCTCAAATCCTAAAGGGTTCTGCAACCAGCCAAACCCAGCCGCGGTGCAGGCTAGTATTTATCTTAGGATAAAGAAGTCTGGAGTAACAAAATATTAAAATATGTTTTTAAAATACTGTATATACATATATAGAAATATATGAAAGTAACAATGGACTGTTGTATTGTTACCCGACTTATGTCACTGTACAAAATTTCATCGTTGTATGACGTCGGGAAATGAGTTAAATTAACGTTGCAAGATTTGTACCAGAGATAAAACATGATTACAGAGTAAGTTAATAAAAAAGTGTGTAAAAAGGAAATCACACCACCAGAAAAACGATTTAAAAAAAAACAACTGTTGCAAGCTTCAAGTTATGTGTCAGTATACATACACTCAAACTTGCTTTGGATATCTTGGTGTCACCTAGCCTTTACACAAACAGAATGGACGCTAGGCAAATTCCTTGCCACGGTTGAAAGAAAGTTTAACTTCGCATCTAATACTTAATCTGTACTAGCTCATTTACCCCACCGTTGGTGCTCAGTGAATAAATTAAAAAGGTTTGGGACGTGCGACTTGTAATATTATCACTGATTGTTGTTTGTTCTAAGAAACACGCATGCGAAATTTCAAGTTCCTAAAGTAAAATAATAATAACTTAACGGCCCGATGATTGAATTAAACTTGCGTATTAAGTACACATATTAAACACACAACATAACGTTTCCACTACGTCCATAGCCATTATCAAGTGTATTGTTAACAGAATCAGTTTTCTTTTTATTGCTTTTTAGGTAGATTTCGAAGAAAATATACCTATTGAGATCGATACGATATGAAAGTATATATATATTTACACGCTAGAGGCCATAATTTAGAAGATATTTGAACCAAATTTTTATATGTTGTTTCTAGGCTTAATAGCTCGGTTAAGTTCGTTAATGAGCAAAATCGGTCGCCATCTTGGCCTTGTCTTGATATCATTCCTAGTTTTCTTGCGGTAATTTTTTGTATGGTTTAGGTGAAGCAGCCCCAAAGAATAGTACCGCGGCAGCATTATCTTAGGGTTACCATAGTAGTTGCAGACGGACAAATTAGCTTAAAGGCTATTTACATAGTATCTTTTCTATTGGCAAAATACGAAAATATTTTGGTCATTACTTTTCAATATCGTTGCGTTCCTAATAAAAAAAATTCTAGTAAATAACAAGCACTGTTTGAAGATCGCTAGGCGATACTATAATTTAATACTGATGGAACAATTTGCAATTGCGTGCAACACGGAAGCTTTTATAAATCAAATCGGAGGATTTCTATTTTTGGCAATATAAAATAATTAACAGACAACTACTGATTAAATTAGAAGTAATGGACATTTAATTGATTTTTGCGAAGTACGGCATGGACACCGAGATCGTCTTTAAAATAAGGACTGTCCGTACAAAATATGTACGTATTGTAAACTTACATTATCTACAATGGCCAATGATTCCAGATAAGGATGGGCACTTAGATCCAGATTACCAGGAATCAAACGGATCCCGTCACGAATACTATTGGAACCTGGTACCCGGATTCACATCTTGGAACCGGGTACCCGAATCCGCATCTGGAACCGAGGATTTGAATCTTGGAACCGATATCCTAGGCTATTATCCCTAAGGAAATCTGTCCATAGACCTTTTACCATAGAAATTATGAAAATATTTACTTTCTCAAGAATTCTTACTCGAGATCATGAACAATGCTTCATTAGGGCCAGAGCTGCGCATGCAGTTGTTCCACAGTACCCACTCTTCTGCTCTGTGATGTAAAGTGTAAATTGATAGTTATCTTGTTTGTTTGGTGCTTATTTTAGCCTTTCTTTTTTTTATATTAATGTTAGCAAAATATTCGTTCCCGGGAGGAATGTTGTTTTGATTCGGCTGACCTTGATTGTTGAGCTGTTGTCCAAAAAATCGTTTTTGTCAAAGAGTAACTGATCGAGAAAGTCTTTATTTTGAGCTGGGGTCAGAACACTTATGGCAATGAGATAATTTAGAAAACAAGTTACTGTTTGCCTGGCTAGAAATATGAAAATAGATTCTGTCCGGTTACTTTCCACTGTTTCCAGTCTCAGAAAATT
>JAGDQP010006931.1:0-17123 GCA_022664845.1 Lepisma saccharinum | reverse complement strand
GGACAGAGATTTGTCACTAGATTTTGAGAGATCGAAATCAGTATAACAGAATACTAATTCATTGATAGCCATCATTTACTTCAAGTCACTGAAATGAAAACGGAAAGCTTTCTATGTTTATGCCTATATTTTTCAACTGCTTTAACATTGTAAAATATCACGTTTAACTTTTTAAATTTAAATTTCTAACTTAGCATTTCAAAGAGTAATATTTGGATGCTGTTTAATTCTATTAGGTGTTAATTAATTTTTTTATAACGAACGTGCCTAGCAAGCCAAATGCCGACCCCGACGGCGGTGCAACCAATTAGCAGTCGGGGAATGGTTGTCGAGATCCATAAGTGGCGATTGGTCATCGAGCCATTTTCCGGGCCGCTGTCAGTGTCGTCGGGCCATCTTCAGGGCCACCGTAGGGGTCGGCATAGAGGAGTAAACACGCCCCAAAACCGACCGCCGACGTTGGCTTCTCGTCGGGATTTTTCAAAACCCGGCGTCGGCCGACCTTCGCCGACCCAATGCCGACGTCTCTGGCCAACGTCTCCTGGCTTGCTAGGTGCTCAGGAGATATCTGAAGAAACTTTAGTTAAATTTCTTTCTTTTTTAGATTCATAACTACGTGGGTTTCACTTGTGTAATATATTTGCTTTACGGGAAAGCTGTGGTAACACGCTCACTTCTTGTAGTGATCACTGGCGCGATTCTTCTGCTGTCCATGTACTATCTTACACCACTGACCCGGTTCTTAGAAACCATATTGATCGATATGACTTTAAAACCAGTTCAACTGTTTATCGCCTGTGTACGGAAACTGAATTGTTCTCAATTTATTTTCGGGATTTTCGTGCCGGGTCACCAAAAGCGATCGGTTTCAGCTCTGATTTAAATGTAGAATGCTTGCTACTCTGCGGATAGAACATTTGCTGCATTGCGAAATAACTCTTGGGTGACAGAGCGGCCGTTGCACAATGGTATAGCGTTCGGGAGGTCGTGGGTTCAATCCCAGTGGACGACCATCCCGACCGAGGTGTTTCCAGTGGTTTCTTGAGACACACCAGGCAGGTATGATACCTTTAACGTAGGCCCTGGCTAGAAGCTTGCCCCATCCTTTCCCCTCCTCTATCCCGACCTGAGCCTTCGATGTCTAATAGCCATAAATAGAATTAAAAATCATTTGTATGTGATATTTCCAAACGCAGAGTATGAGAAAATATTAGGGTGGCGGCACCGTTTCAATCTTTAAAACAGGTTTCTATGTATCTTTATTTTGGAGGGCAACTATATCTGAGCTTTCGATTATATATGGTGAATCCTTTTTCCTTGATAGCTTTCTTCAATTAAAGAATTCACTGTTCTTTCAGCTAAAACCGAAAGAGAAAGTGATTGGACAATGAATAAAAACTTCAAAGGAATGTTATCCACAAGTAATTTACGGAAGAAACTAACATTGCACTTTTCCGTTGTAAAGAATGGTTCCATCTTCCTTGTGTCTAAGTTCGCTGATATAGATCATGAAGCCCAATGAAGTCATGCAGACTTACTTGTTGATGTGTTCAGTGGTGAATGTCACTTGCTTTATTCCAAAAAATACCCCTACAAATATTATTGGGATGAAATTCATTAATCGTCATCAGCTGCAGTTATGGTAGGCCAAGATAAGGAAGTTCTCGTAGGAGCACCTTTTCTGTGCAGGTTTATATGTGATGATCATATTTACGTCGTTCATAGATCGTTCGTTTTCGTTTATAGGTTTATAAGTGTATGCAGGTTCTGTAGTAAGAGTTGTTTAATCCCGTGATTTCTGAAGGACAAATCTCGTCTTGATAGCGCCATCAAAGAACTCTCCTAAGTCTATTACAGAACCCTTCATAGAGGATGAATATTGAAGGTGCTGGATTTAGAAATATAAAATTATGAGCGTTTGTCAATATTTGTATCAACTTACAGCCAAAGACGTGCGCGCAGGATATAATTGGTGCAGATGCCAGCTAATAGGTAAAGTTACACAGAGACCCCCATCTCTTTTCGGCTTGCATCAGACTCGAGAATTAAGAAGGAGCCTGGTCTTCTTCGGCCCATAAAATTCAACGTTACATTAAAATCAACACTTGTCATTACTAACAAGTAACTCGTGACCCTGCACGGAAGCAGTTGAAAGAAGAGTTGAAGTTTAGGACAGAACTATCTAACAAGAAGACCCTTATCATCAGTCGCTCTGCATTTTAGGATCCATGAATGTCCTCTGTACTGCAAGCTTCTTGCAACACTTATCACATTGTACCAGTGATTGTTGACGACTGTTAGTGCTTATTGTATCCATGTCGGTCAGTCGTGTGCTCTACACTTAATGATTCAGATAGCATAACGACCTTTTTTTTTCTACCATGAACACAAAAACGCACATCCGGGGAAAGGAGTCTAATACGTCTGTGACCCTTCTTCCGGAAAGGTTTTCAGCTGCTTTCGATATTGAATTGAATTTAAGACCTTTAAACAACTTTGGATCAGGACTTGCTGCATTTGATATGACTAGTAATTTACCCTTCACTAACCATGTTGTTAGAACAAAAAACAGAATAGTGGTTACAATTACAGCGAAATTACGTCATATTACGTTACTATTTAGGTTCCGATATTCCATTCCCTACATAAAAATCCATTTTTTTTTTTTTTTGCCAATCAGAGATTAATTTTGGAATTGCCCTACTATTCAATCAAGATAGAAGACGACTTGGCAGAAACAAAAGTGCGATAGGTAGAATAAGCGAAGCAGGAATCTTGTTGCCTTTCGCCCACTTTATTTAATATCTCTCTTGAAGAGAGTTTAATGCCTCAGAAGTTACTGTTGAGAGGAGAACAATTAAATGCATTAGATTTGGGGATACCATAATATTTCTTGCAGATATTGAAAAATCACTTAACAAGAACTTAAAAGAGCTAAAAATAATCTGTGAGGCTTTATTTATATAAAAAGTAAAGGAAAAGAAAGGAATGGTAAATTAGTGTTTAAACCTCCCCAAACGCACTAGCAGCTGAATTGATCAGTTCGGTGGCTGCGGCTTGTACCCTCTGAAAGAAGCAACTACAAATAATTATACGGTACAAAGAAAAATGTATTCTTTAGTAGTGTGTTTCGCAACAAAAATACACAATCGTTCATTGTTAAATTATTTATATTTGAATCAAAAAAAGATGCAGATGTAGGCAAAATGCAGAAACACGGAAGTGATATTTTGAAATAAGAAATTTATATTTTGTGTACAAGCATATAATTATGGAAGTAGTTTATTAAGTTCTAAAATTTTTATTTTCCGTTAGAACTTCAGAGTTATGTTTTATCATTGTGATATCAGGCGCCATTTTGAAACAAGTTCTTGTCCAATAATAATAAGAATAATGAAGTTGAGATATTGACATTGTTGAGCTTATTTTAACAGTTTCAAATAGATTAGTAAGATTTTGCGATTCAAAATAGTCTCCAAAATCATTTAATTATCGTAAGAAATTAAAGGACAGTATCGTAATTAATAATAAAAGTTGTACATATATGTTTATCTTTTCAAATATTCCCTTGCAAATAGTCTACTTCCCCCAACCTTTAAGATATTCATAGCTCCACACTTGTCCCCTTAGTTTTGAAAAATTAGAAGTGTGTAAATAACATGTGTGTTATTCTCGATTTCCCAACATTTATAGCGTTTGGACAAAGAGACCCGTTTGGAAATAGACACCTCAAATTCTTTCAAAATTTATTTCGTGAAGTAAAATATTTGTCTTATGTCAGCAATGTCCTAGTGCAAGGGTCTTCAAATGGAGGACTTTGGTCCGAATCCAGACCCCGAAGACTTTTTCCCCGGACCTTCACGATTTAATACAAATTGAAATTTATTTATGGGCTTTTGGCATGTTTGCTCACACCGGGTTTGCTATGATGTTAACAGTAATATGTGAATGTGTTGTATTGTATACCCTTCACTAGTTGCAATACATGAAAAGCAGGGAAGTGTAATGTGTATTCATTTTAATTAACGCCGTGTTTACTCTTTAATTATAATTGTTCCAAAAAATGTATGGAGTAATCAATAACGTACTGTCTCACTGCTGGTATAGAACCCATGACTTCCCGAGTGTGAAGCCAACGTTCAATCAACTGAGCTACGGCCACTCGGTCTTACTGTTCGGTCTTACTCATAGCTGACATACCATCAACCTGGGCCCCAGGAAAAATAATTGAAGACCTGGTTGTGACAGTCACAACTATATTAATGTTATAGCCAATCTTCCTTGTTGTAGTATGCAGCCAGTCGAAAAGTAGTATTTTGGAAAGGTAATATCACAATGTTATAACCAACAGCGAATAACAAGTTGTAAGATCTTTCTGTCCTTGCTGACCTGTCCTGAAATGATTGAAGAACTTCTATTTATCTTCTCTCGAAGGTGCAAAGATGCAAGCACGGATTTCGGATTGGTACTAGGCACACAGGTTCGAATTCCACGGCTGATCATCCTGACAGGTTTTCCAGGGTTTCCCTCGGTTTCACCAGGCAAATGCTGGGGGGATGGTACGTTAAGTAAGATTCTTGCCGATACCTTATCCATCCTCTACCTACCGTATGCCGACCTGAGATAAAGATGTCAAAAGTCCATAAATAAATTCAAATTCGAAGATTCAATGAGTTTATAACATTTTCCCTTTAAAAGTCTCTGGCTTGCATTTGGATAAACCCACAGCGGTAACCTTGTGATCTCAAGCCTCAGGACAGCGTCTCCAATATTCTGGGTTCGAATTCCGAATGGGGCATGGATGTTTGGGGATTTAAAAGACTTCACATCTAGTAGAATCGAGACGGGCCTAAGTAATTAGTTACTAAAATGATTCAAAATACAAAGTTTACGAAGTCTTTCTACAAAATCAGAGCACAGCATGCATCCATTTATTTGAAATCAATTTCGATGCTGAGCAACTGAAATCTCCTAGTGTGCGCAGCCTAAAGATGTTAGTGATTTTTTTTTAATGGAGTTATTTTCTATCTCACAATTTTATAATCAACAGTGCGCCGTGCGCGCCTACCCTAACTGATGACATAAGGTTGGAAGAAAGAAAGACGACACTTGTACTGGGGAAAAAAGCTTCCAATAAGAATAATCTTTTTTGTGAACCGATGCACAATGAACTGAAGAAGTAAATGTTCCTTTCACGGAGCCAAAAAGAGAAGTATAAAAGTATGCTGAGATAAAATTGGAACTATTCGAAATATCGAACGGAGGACAATAAAAAAAATCAGGTGGACACAGTAGAATATGAGTAATGAAAAAGTCCTGAAGAGATTAACAATCTTGGAGATAAGCAAGAGTAGAAGACATTTGTTGTGCAGCGATGGTATACTAAAAGATGATGTTGAAGATCTTGTAGCTGAAGGTAAAGGAGAAAGAAAAACAAGAAGCTCCTGACAGTATTTAGGAAGATCAGTTGTAGGCTAAGACAAACAGAAAGCACAAGATCTGTGAACAAGGTTTGTAATTCCCTTTATGGCAAAGTTAAAGTAACTAAAAATCACAGCTTTGGTAATGTTAACAGGCATCTTACGGGATATCGCCGGGCCTAGAAAGATGCCTTCACTTATGGTTCATTGCACAGAATGAGACCATAAGATACTGCTTGAGCAATAGGTCCTCACCGCCCAAGGTCTACTTTGCACTGGAAAAAGAAATCTCACCCTTTGGAGATGTCTTTTAGCGGGTTTTGTTCCAAAGGCGATGAACCCGTTCCCGCTGTTACCTTCAGTGCAATATCATCGACCTTGTTAAGTGCAACCGGATGCACCTATTGGGAAAGCGTCTTGAAATTGTCGTGGAGAGTACTCATGACCTCTCCTGATGTCCTGAGGGATAGGGCATCAAAAAACCTGAAAAGAAAACTCTCACTGACAATTCAAAACGTCCGTTCGGAACCGCTGTTCCAAACGTTTCCCCGTAACAACATTTCATTGTCTTGAAAATATTGTTGATAGCACAAAGAATCACTGCAAGACAAAATATTAACAATTAAGCTACATTGTTAGGTGTATTTTCTTAAAGCTCATCGACTTAGAAAATATTTTCATGTAAATAATTGCAGAAGAACAAATTTACTGGCAAAGGAAAACTTGTTTTCTTCTGAAAGATTAACCTTTAGAAAAGACATACGCAGGTTCTAAGGCAATATTTGTATGATAAATCAATAATAAAAAGGAGAAACTAAAATGGAAGAACATTAAAATTAATCTGGAGGATACACATTTATCTGTGTTATTGGAAAGACATCTACAATACTGCACAGCAAAATTTAGCGGTGTTGATTCAATACTTTTCGGTGTGCCAGAGTGACCACCACTTCTTTGTTTTAAATCAACACAACACATGGTGTTGATTTCGGTACTGAGAGGATAAAAAGAAGGCTTCAATGAGATTGCTCAGTTAGAAGTCCAGCGTCTTATCTACTACCTAAAGCGCCAGACAGGGAAAACACTAGATGCAAACAGTATCAAAACAGAGGGGTCAAAAATACGTTGCTGAACCTCCAAAACAAACAAAGCAACTCCCAGGACTTATCGTTTAATGACTTTCTATTTGTCAATTAGAGATCAAAATTCCCATTCATTGAGGGTATGCTCTATTTCTGTGAAAGCAAGCGATCAAGATGGCAGAATCCTCAGAAGCACACAAACGATGAAAATACGAGGATTAAACGTTAGTATCGAAACGTTATTTTAACGTTGTAAATGTACCGAAATGTCCATCTATTCAACGGTTTATTCGACATTGAACCATGGTTCAGAAGAAACTATGAAGAAACGGGTTCAGTTGGCCAAAACAGAGCATGAATGCTGTCTATTGGTATTCACACACGCTTAGTTTCATTTTATCCGTTGCTTTCCTCATGATAAACGGTGTTAATTTTCCAACAGTAAATTATCCAACCACTGCTGTGTGATTCGAACCCGGTCCGTTCTGCACTCGTCATTGGAAGCTCGACACTCATCCATGGATCCACCTTGCGAGTCATCTACTATTTTATTGTATCTATTAACAGGCACTATAGACTTTGGAATGCAGTTGCTGGCGTCGTTTCACCATCATGTAAGAATAAAGAATACCTACGAGGGTGATTCTAGCAGACATTTTGACGTCTGTATTTTTATGTTCTTTGTACTGGCAACCCTGCTTTTCCAGGTTGCTTTCTTGCAATTGTCTGCTAGAATCACCCGCTAAGAATACTTTCCTTTTTTCTTTGTTATGCACAATTTTTCTTCTTTAACACTTTGACCATCACTGCACTATTAAATTTGTGTTTCTCAATAAGTATAATATGTCTTCTTAGAAAAATGCATATAAAGTGAAATCTATGTTATAGTTGAAAACACTTCACATTAACGCCATATTAACGAAATTAAATGTTCGTTGAAATATAGTTTCAAATTCAATCTGTTTTCAACGTGCACATCAGAACATAACAATTAGTTTGTGTCATTCAATTAGTTATCAATTATATATTATTTTTTTTTGACATAACACTAGTAAGAAACACATTAAACAAAATCTATACCAAAGTTGAAAATAACATATTCAATACACGTTGTATTAACGTCTTATCAACGCAATGACGTCTTTGTTGAAATATGGTTTAAAAATAAACGTATTTTTTTCAACAGCTATTCAACAAAATAAACCTAAAATCAACGTTGAAAAACACTTATGTGTGCTACTGGGATTAGACCAGAAAAAGGGATTAAACAATAAGCCATGGGAATAACTTTGTTTTGTGGGGTTCAGCAATGTATTTTTGATACTCTATACACTGTCAGACAATATAGATTAGTCAGTAAGACGCTGAACCTCTAAATGATTGTGAAAACTGAACTATCTTTTTGAGAAGGGCTCTTGACATGTCCAACATTCATCCAGCCTTTGGAAATTATTCGGTTGCCACATTACAGAAAAAACTTACCACAAAGTACTACCTATATTTCCAACTTAATTTAATATTAGCAATGATTATAATAGTAAATTTGCTTAGTGTGTACAAAAATGTAATTATGTAGAAAAAAAACTTGGTCTCTAATGTGTTCATGTACAAAATATGACAACTTTGTTTCGGATTATATATAGAGGACTCTCTTTGCTTCGCTGGGGGCGCTGCCCCCAGACTCCCGTCGGTGCTCCGCTCCGAACATGGGGTTTAGGGGGTGCGCCACCCTTTATCGTAAACAGAGACTCTCTGGCAGACTCCATGCTACAAATATAGCACCCACCGGGGGGAATGGCTGCGCTTCCATTTGGGTTTTTCTCACAATTTTTGTGACCTACCCATTATGGTACACCCTCATACCAAGTCTCGTTTGTTTAGACTTAGTGATTTAGAAAATGTGTTTTCGGACGGCCATTTTGGATTAAAGATGGCCACTTTTTTAACGTTTTATTATATTGTCGTGACTTACACGTAAAGACACAACTAAAATTAAAATTTCATTTCTTTAGCTCAAACGGTGTCAAAAATGACTTTTGGGCAGCCATTTTGAATCGAAGATGGCGACTTTCTCAAAACATTTTTTTTTATTTTTTTAAACTACTAATTATGATACACCTTTTTGCTAGATTTCGTGCTGCTACCACAAAGGTTGTGGAAAATGAAATTTTAAGTCCGCCATTTTGAATCCAAGTCTTTAGTTAAACTATGAAATATTATATTAACCTACAATTGATAATGTACCCTTTTACCAAAATTCATTTCAATAGCCCAAGCCGTTTAGCCTCCTTAATCTATACAACAATGGGTTTGGCGGCCATTTTGAATCCTAGATGCCGACTTTTAAAAAAAATCTATTATTTTCCTTACCTACTAGCGATAATGTACATTGATACCAAATTTCATTTCAATGGCACCAGCCGTTTAGGCTCCCTATTCTATACAATAATGGGGTTGGCGCCCATTTTGGATCCAAGACGGCGACTTTTCCAAAATGTCGGATTTTTCCTTTACCTACTGATGGTCCTACACTTTCATACCAAATTTGGTGTTTGTAGCTCCAGTAGTTTGGCCTGTGAATTTATATGGATGAGTGAATCAGTGAGTGACCATGGGGCTATATAGTATACAGACTCGCTTTGATTCGCTGGGGGCGCTGTCCCCAGACCCCCGTCGGAGCTGCGCTCCGAACATGGGGTTTGGGGGGTGCGCCCCCCTTTATCGTAAACAGAGATTCTCTGCCAGACTCCATGCTACAAATATACCACCTAACGGGGGGGGGGGGGGGTAGACTGCGCCCCCATTTGGGTTTTTTCACTATTTTTGTGACCTACCCATCATGGTACACCTTCATACCAAGTTTCGTTTGTCTATACTTAGTGATTTAGAAAATGTGTTTTAGGACGGCCATTTTGCATTAAAGAGGGCGACTTTTTAAGTAGATTTCGAAGAAAATATACCTATTGAGATCGGTACGATATGAAAGTGTATATATATCTATATATATATATTTATATATTAACACGCTAGCGGCCATAATTTTCAAGATATTTGAACCAAATTTTTATATGCTGTTTCTAGGCTTAATAGCTCGGTTAAGTTCGTTAATGAGCAAAATCGGTCGCCATCTTGGATCCAAAATGGCCGCCGAACCCATTGTTGTATAGAATACACAGCCTAAACCGCTGGGGCTATTGAAATCAAATTTGGCATAAAGGTACAACATCACTTTTTGATTATGAAAATGTTACCTAATGAGTTCAAAGACGCCATCTTGGATCCAAAATGGCGGACCTAAAAATCCATTTTACACACCGTTTGAGCTAGAGATACGAAATTTGGCATAAAGGTGCATTATGACGAGTAGCTTAGGGAAATATAACAACATTTGGGAAAAGTCGCCATCTTGGATCCAAAATGACCGCCTAAAATCCCACTTTGCACACCGTTTGAGCTGGATAAATGAAATTTTATTTGAAGTTGTACTATCACAAGTAGGTCACGACAAAATAAGAAAACTTTCAAAAAGTCGTCAACTTCCAATTTCCAAATCATTGAAGGTAGAGAAACGAAATTTTCAATGAAGGTGTATGACCAAGAGTAGGTTACAATAAATGGGACAAATCTTCCCTTTGGGGGCGCAGCCAACCGTGGGAGGGTGAAGATGTACTCCGTGGTGGTGTAGTGTTGCAGGGAGATTTTGGTTAAGATAAAGGAGGCGCATCCTCTCAAAAGCACTGAATTTTGGGGGGCGAGCCCCGGCTCCCAGCGAAACTTCGAAATCTACTTCAGCCTGTAGGCCTACCGAAAGGGATTTTTTAATGTTTTATTATATTGTCGTGACTTACACGTAAAGACACAACTAAAAATAAAATTTCATTTCTTTAGCTCAAATGGTGTCAAAAATGATATTTGGGAGGCCATTTTGAATCAAAGATAGCGACTTTTCCAAAACATTTTATTATTTATCTAAACTACTAATTATGATACACCTTTATGCTAAATTTCGTGCTTTTACATCAAAGGTTGTGGAAAATGAAATTTTAAGTCCGCCATTTTGGATCCAAGATGGCGTCTTTAGGTACATTGTGTTATATTTTCGTAACCTACAATTTATAATGTACCTCTATACCAAATACCATTTCAATAGCCCCAGTAGTTTAAGCTCTCTATTCTATACAACAATGGGTTTGGCGACCATTTTGAATCCAAGATGGTGAGTTTTAGAAAATTTGAATATATTTTCGCTACCTACTAGCGATAGTGTACCTTCATATTAAATTTCAATTCAATAGCCCCAGCCGTTTAGGCTACCTATTCTATACAACAATGGGTTTGGCAGCCATTTTGGATCCAAGATGGTGACTTTTCCAAAATGTAGGATTTTTCCCTTTACCTACTCATGGTCCTACACCTTCATACCAAATTTGGTGTTTCTAGCTCGAGTAGTTTGGCCTGTGAATTATGATGATGAGTCAGTCAGTCAGTCAGTCAGTGAGTCAGTGACCATGCGGCTATATAGTATATGGACTCGCTTTGCTTCGCTGGGGGCTCTGCCCCCAGACCCCCGTGGGAGCTGCACTCCCAACATAGGTGTTTGCAGTGGCTTCGCCCCCTTTATCGTAAACAGAGACTTTCTGGCCGACTCCATAGTACGAATATACCACAAGCCGGTGGTTGCGCCCCCATATGGAGGGCTTTTCACTATTTTTGTGACATACTGGTCATGGTATACTTTCATGTCAAACTTCGTTTGTCTAGCTTTAGTCGGTTAAAATGTGTTTTGGATTAATGATCCTGACTTTTTCTAACCTTTGTTCTATTTTCCAAAACTATTAGTTATGATACACCTTTATGCTAAATTTCGTTTCTCTAGCTAAAACGCAGTGGAAAATTGATTTTTAAGTCCTCCATTTTATATCCAAGATGGCGTCTTTGAACACATCTCGTAATATTTACGTAACGTACTGATGATATTTTACCTTCGTTCCAAATCTCATTTCAGTAGCGCCAGCCGTTTAAGCTGTGTATTCTATAAAACAATGAGTTTGGCGGACATTTTGGATCCAAGATGGCCACTTTTTAAACATTTTATTATATATTCGTGACACACGTGAACATACAACTAAAAATGAAGTTTAATTTCTCTAGCTCAAACGCTGTCGAAAACGATCTTCGGGCGGCCATGAATCCAAGATGGCGACTTTCGCAAATTTTTGTATTAATTTAATAAACTAATAGTTATGATACACATTGATCCAAAATTTTGTATCTCTATCTCAAAGGTAGTGGAAAATTGACTTTTAAATCCTCCATTTTGGATCCAATATGGCGTCTTTAGGTCCAATGTGTTATGTTTTCGTAACCTACAGTTGATAATGTACCCTTACACCAAATTTCAATTCAATAGCCCCAGTAGTTAAAGCTATCTATTCTATACAACAATGGGTATGGCGGCCATTTTGAATCCAAGATGGCGACTTTTAGAAAATTTGAAAACATTTTCCCTACCTACTAGCGATAATGTACACCCATACCAAATTTCATTTTAATAGCCCCAGCCGTTTATGCTCCTTATTCTATACAACAATGGGTTTGGCGGCCATTTTGGATCCAAGGTGGCGATTTTTCCAAAATGTCGGATTTTTCCCTTTACCTTCATACCAAATTTGGTGTTTGTAGCTCCAGTAGTTTGGCCTGTGAATTTATATGGATGAGTGAATGAGTCAGTCAGTGAGTGAGTGAGTGTCCATGGGGCTATATAGTATATAAGATATATACATTTGAGAAAAACAACGGTGTCGACATTTTCAGGTGAATGTTCTCGAAACTTACGCCACACATAAAAAAATGTTGATAGTAACATAACCTCTAATATTAGTATTGATCCCCTTCGAACATGAAAATTTCGACATTTGAAAAATGACAGATATATGAAGCCTTAAAAACGCGATTTTGTCGGTCGAGCGTATGATCGTTAGTACACGTGTACCGAAAGCTCCCTTGATTAACTGGAAAAGTTGTCACATGATATGGTTTTTAACATTAGTGATTGGCTGAATAGATACAGATTTAGGAAAAAAGAATAACGATATTAGTTTGGTCATGTATATACCATAGAGCTTATAAAAAATAGAGAGAGCCTAAGGTTGGTTTCTGGGCGAGGGGTGTGAAGCCGGTGGGGAGCAGAGGGAAATACGGTGCGCACACCGTTGCTAACCAATACGACCCGGACGGAAATGTACGATAATGTATGTTCAAATACGATATGAACTTGTACGATCTGCTCCAAATGTACGATAATTCAGTAGACGTTCAAGATAAATCATTTATGCTTCTTTTACGAGTGAAATTAGCATATAATGAAATACTTCATAAAAAATCTTCGTGTGGAGTGTACGATACAAGAAGCAAAAATAAGATAATTTAGAGTGTATTGTACTATCCTTATAATAGAAATGGTTGTAAACCATGTGCGTAGGACCGATAATGACGTAGTCTGTTTTTATATGACGTAATAATAATATCACGATTATTTTAAGGTGCATTTAATTTTTTAGCGTACAAGTGCTATAAACATTAAAGTGCCGACTTGTGCAGTATATCATTGTCGTTTAAAGACGGGAGAAATAAATAAATAATGCAGTTAGAAGTGGAAAAGCATCGAGAAATCACGTTCCACAGGTGAACATTTACATGAATAGTATGTTTCAGTACTATTTGTCTTTTAGGCCCTTCTTTAGTATACATCGGGCGTTCAATTTGGAACCATATATGGAGCAGTCACAGGTGGTGTCTGTGCATTGCGTATAATGAAGAAAAATATATAAACTGGCTTTTTGTAACACGTCTTCGTTCGTTACCGCTTACTCGACGTACTGACCATAATTTTTGTAGGAAGATATCAATTGTGAATGGAAATAAACGTCACTATGACGTAACATTTTAATGAAACCTTTATTCTGATGAAGTATCTTCATAATTTCGTGCGTTAAATATAGTGTAAATCGAAGAAATAGTAATGTTGTCGGCCTCTGTTTAGTATACGTCGGGCGTTCCATTTGGAAACGTAAATGGAGCAGTCACAAGTAGTGTCTGTTAAAGGTGATTTACATCACAAATAATAAAAGGAAATATCGAACCTGGCTTTTTCTAACCCGTCGTCCCTCGCTATCGCTTGCTCGACATACTGTCCTTGCTTTTTGTAACGAAACATCAATGGTGGTATGGACTAAATCACTATGACGTAACATTACCATGATTCCGATTCATGAACATGTGACTTATTTCGTTCCGAAAAATCATGCCAGACGTAAGCTAAAGTAATACCATGTTGTCAATATGAACTTTTATTAACATACGGGTTTAACATAGAAACTTTTCAGTAGCTCAATAATGCGTTCCGTGCATCAAAATAGTCAATATTTATCTTGTGAACCAAAACATTGCAATGACCTTGAAGCTCCGTTCCATTGTATTTTATTTTAGACAGTTTTGTTTCGTTTATATTGAGCTTCAAAAGGGAAGGATGTTTACTGTGCTGATCTCAAACGAATGGGTAAACAGTGTCGTCCTTTGTCATTGGTCGGGAATCAATGATTCATTGATAGAGTGCTAAAATGTGAGAATTTTGGTATTTCTGGTTAGCCTTGTACTTGCCTTACTTACTGTTTGGAACGTATTGGAAAAAGTGATTTTAATGGAACTGACCCAACGTCAACTGTAAATTTTCATATGGTGTTCAAGAAAGGGTCAGAATTTCGAATTGTTTATTATAACTGAACTTATGCAAAGTCATGTTCATATAAATAGCAGTGATTTACAAATTATTTCGAAAAATAAGAATTTGGACTTGAATTGCTAAATGTGAACTCATTTTGTTAAACCTTATTTCTGTCCAATTGGTTTCAAATGTGCAGATACATAATAATAAAGACAGAACAGATGAAATCGAAATAGATTATTATTCTTCCAAATCGAGGCTACGATCTGTCGGGATTCTTTAAGTTATGTATTTTCCTACCTTGTCAGAAATGATTTTTTAGAGTAAATTTTGTATTACCTAACCTAGAACAAAATGTTACTCTGTGTGTTCGTAACTAAACCATATATGTTACTTTACTGAAATAATCTATGAGTAAAAAGGGTTTATAAATGTTAACTGCGAAAGCTTTAATAAGTAGCAGTAGCTCAATATTTAAGTTTTGAATCAGTTATGCGTTTCTCGAGTGACCTCGCTGAGAAGGTTCAGCTAGCCAGTGTCCAGTCTGAGTGTCATTGAAAATTTAGTCTTTACGAGTGTTACCCACTAGCCCGTTTGAATGTGAAGTTTCACGTTCCTTTCTTTACCCTTCTTTAGGGAAGTAAATCCTCGGTTGGTGGAGTGTAACGAGGCTTCACGGGGACGCGACCGGAAGTGCATTTTATATGATCGGCTCTTATGCTGTTTCTGTACGGCGTTAGTACCCCCTTTTCTCTGGGTTGTCAGAGAAGATTCTAGCAAGTGGCGACTGTAATTGTTGATTCTTGTGCTGTTCTGTCAGTCTCCTACTTGTTCTGAGGAGGTTTTGTTTACAACATACATATCAAATTTCATTGTAAACGAATCTTAGAAAATATTGCGAGAAATGGATTCCTTTGTGAATTTGATTTGACTTTAATATGAGAACAGAATCCACGACATGTCACAGCGAGTTCCAGTTTTTCTTAAACTAACTTAATCTATTACCTAATCTACTGAAAATTTATACGAGATAAATGATCAAGAACTTTCACTGCATGGGCTGGATAGCATTATTCGTCTCTAACAGACAACTAAACATTCTATCAATATGCTGAATATAAAAGCGGTATGTAAAATACAACTATTACAACAACTAATTATATACAACTCACGTTAAACAGTCTGAAGTTAGTTTCGAGATGACTTTTGCCATGTTAACTTACCAATGAGTGTAAAGTTTTACTAAATAAAATTTTCGAACTTTTAGATTAATTTCATTAAAGTTAAATGCGATCGATGTTCGATCACCTAGAGATCCTTAGTGGCACAAGTGTGTCGGTACCTTCACAGCTTTTTCGGTTCAGTGGTTTGAGAATATAAGGTTATTGTATGACGAACGAGGTTTAGTTGCAGGCTTCCGGGGTGATATAGCGGTTCAGGTTTGGGGGAAGTGTATAAAGCACCTTAAAACGGAACTTTGATATTTATCCAACCAGAGATTATAGAATTCCAACCTGAGATGTCAATAGTTGGATCTAATACCTGGTCTAATAGTTGCTGTTTTTAATGCATCCGAGTGTTGCGGAGTAGTGAGTTCAGATAGGTAGAAGTGACTGTTTAAGAATGAGGTAGGATTTGGCTTTTGCTAGCTTCTTGAACTGAATAAGCCCTGAATTGTACTTGACCACTGAGGTTCCATGTCTTACGTTTTCGCCCTTATTCGAATTTTTAACTATTACTTCAGCATTTCTATATTTATTGTCGGACAGATTTCACATATTCGTCCCAGGGCACGAGATGGAATGCTAAAAATTATTTGATTAACTTGAATCAAAACAAGTCATGTCAGCGTACAGTGTTTCATACTGCCAGAACTTATCGTCAATCTTAGCTACAGCTGTATCCATTATAACATTGTAAGTGTTAATGCAGAATAGTTTTAACGTAAATATTGACGACGGCGCTTCGTCGGGGCATACATCGTGGGGTTGCTTTTTCCTTTTCCTAATACACCAGCGACGACATCAATCTAATGATTTCAGCCTTTCGCTCACAACTTTACAGATAATTTAGAATGCTTTATTAACTTACTCGAAGTTCTTCTAGGCTTCTTTCTGCAGACTGTGTTGTCTACCATTCCATATGCTTTTGTATAGTACATCGTTGAACAGATTGGAGATAAACATACACCCTCCATTCCGAAAGAAACCGAACTGTTGAAAACAAATAGTACCACTAGTGCCATCTGTTGTAATATTTTACCGGTAGATGGCGTAGTCCCTCATTGACAACTGGTATAAATGTCATGACATTTGGATGCACGGCAACAAAGTTATTGCGTTTCAACTGTCAGTGTGTTGTGTACATCGGTCGGAAAATGAGTTTCAAACAACGAGCTGCAATTGAGTTTTGTGTTAAACTGGGTAAACCTTTTACTCAAACGCACCAAATGCTACAAAATGCATATGGTGATGAGTGTCTATCCCGTACGCAAGTTTACGAGTGGTTCAGGCGATTCAAATCGGGTAGAGAGACGCTGGATGATGACGAAAGATCAGGCCGTCCCAGTACCGGATTATCGGAAGAAAACATCGAAAAAGTGCGTGAATTCATCAAACATAACAAAAAAGCGTCGGTGAAAGTTATTGAAATGGAATTAGGCATTCCTCAAACAACCGCATACCGCATTTTGACCGAAGTTTTGGGCCTTAAGAAGGTTAATTCGCGGTTTGTACCACACAAACTCACCGAAGACCAAAAAGTTGATCGAATTGCGCATTGCAAAGACATTGTTAAAAGTGCTCGGCAGGATCGAAACTTCTTGAAATCGATTGTAACTGGTGACGAGACGTGGTGTTTTGAATATGAGCCCGAAACAAAGCGGCAAAGTGCTGAATG
>JAGDQP010006930.1:40199-65012 GCA_022664845.1 Lepisma saccharinum | reverse complement strand
TGCGAAGAAGCTGAAGTGGAGATGGGCCGGTCACATACCTAGACGAACAGATGGAAGGTGGACGACAAATGTACTCCACTGGATTTCTAGAGAAAAGAAACGACCGAGACGACGTCCAAATGCAAGATGGGTAGATGAAATCAAGCGTTTTTCAGAAGCTAGATGGATGAGGATAGCAGCAAACCGCGATATTTGGAGAGAAAAGGGTTAGACTTTCATGTAGCAGTGGATAGAAAACCGCTGAATATGATGATGATGATGATGATACAATTTTCGTAGGAAAAATATTGTGATCATCGTAGCCGTTTGGGAGTTATACTTGATTCAAAAGTTTCGCACCATGGGACAACCCCGTTATTAATACAGTGAGCGAAAACTGGAAAGAAGAAAACACATTCGAGTTTAAAAGAAAACGATTTATTTGTTCATTTGTGAGTGTTTTCAAGCACGACTGATTAAAACAAACAAATTTCCCGTTTTCAATTTATGTATTAATAACGGAGCTATCTAATTGTGTTGAGCTTTTAAACCAACTCTCTCCCAAATGGTTGTGATGATCACAATGCTTTATCGAATGAAAATTGTTTAGAATTAAGTAATGTTTCCATCTAAATAATAAATTACCCTAGTTTCCATTTGAAGTTTTTAAGTTGACCCCCCCCCCTCACTTACACGTATTTCCGATAGGTCACTGATTCCCCAAATACGATAGTTGAATTCTTACAAATGCATAAGCTATATGTGTTTTTTCATTATGATTACATTCCGTTTTACAGATTTTGAAGAAAACTGTGACTTTAGGCGTTCCAGGGAAGGTCTGCCAGGGACGCGAGACTTCGAGGGTCCAAACCTGGACAGTCCAGGGTAGCCGGGGACGGTTGGTCACCCTAGAAGAGAGTTAAGCTACAAGAAAAGCAGAGAAAGGCGTTTTCAGGGTGAATGAAATAACTATAAAATGTAAATGTTTAGTACATTTAACTTGATTACTTTTCAAGCATTTTACTACTAATGCTGATGTTGATACTGTCTTTCGATTATAAATAATAATGATAAAAATAACACTTATCCATGTTTAATAATACAGATGCAATAAATTGAAATCGACGCTTAACTGTGAATAAAATGAAAGGGACCCCAAACTGTTATCTCGCCCGGGGTCCCGCGTAATGTTTCTACGCCGCTGATTACATTCTGAGTTTTCTACAGTATGCATTTAGAATCACAGTTGTAAGAAAAGAATGATGTCCAGCCTGTTTTTAAAAATAATTGAGGTCTTTCGACCTTAGGCTAATAAAAGATACTACTGACTTACGTGATTTGGAACGTAAGCGAAAATACGACACAACACAACTTTATTTAAAAATTGACTTAGTGCGTTTTGGTATGTGACCTTCCAATTACAGTTTGATGTATTTCTCAACCATTCTAATTCCTTGGACGCGCGGCACTTTTACATAATATTTATTTTCTTTCTTCAGTTAGTGCAAATCTGAAATAAACTAGGTAGACAGTAAAGTTAAATCAAATTTGGGAAGAAGCTCATCAGAGTAAAGTTCATTTCTTTCGTGAGACGACCATCTAATTTTTCTTCACCGGAAACAGATCTAATACAACTCAAGGACATTACATCCGACTCATTTTTAACGTTAAAATACAAATGGACGATGCTACCTGGAATTTTCCGTAACAAATATAATTAGAATACATTCTAATAAAATTGATTTTTATGCCTTTCACTTACCTTTGTGTAGAATAGTGAATATTTTTTGGATGTTCTTTAGCTTGCTATCTATCGACAGCAAACCTATTTTATTAGGCTGTGAGCTGGTTCATAGAAGTGTGCAATCTCGGACTGGCTCATCGGCCGGAGGACTGGTGCGCCCTCAGCTAATACCTCATACGACAAGTTATTTATCCGTACTAATAATTTTCTGCAATTAATGAAAGGATATATGGTATTATCTTGAATTAGAAACAGAAAAATTAAAGTATGATGATCTGGTACCACTGTTACCAAGATTACCTCATTGATAATGAGTAGTCTGTGCTGTGAAAATTTACTTCGTGCTCAATGTATATAGACTTCTTTGCTTCGTGCTATTGTAGACTGAATTCTTAAAATGGTTTTCCAGACCCATCATTGGTTTTCGTTTCTATGCGTTTGTTATTTAAAGTAACGAACAAAGTTTTTGTCGTTCTTGATAGAAAAGCCTCAACTAATCCCCATCGGCGTTAAGCACCTTTTGCTAACTTTCCTACAGCTGCGCAATGTTATGGCAGTAAAACTGGGAGGTCTTGGACGCTAAGGTAGCCATGAATGCAGAATTCTACATTGCAGGATGCAGGAATGCACATTAGCTAAGGATTTCCCATGAAGGTGGTTGCCAAGGAAATGGAAGAGGTGATAATCTGTTGGCGTAAGGTCCGGTGAGTACGGTGGATGATACAATGTGTACCAGCCAAGTCTCTGTATGCAGGTCCGTCATTTCAGCTCTTTCTAAGGGTGGGGGGGTCAAACATTGAAGCCTACTTCTCTCTATCTCTGTCTGCGTTTCTGTCTCTCTCTCTCTCTCAATATATCAACATCTCATCGCTCAAAATTAATGTAGTAGGTCCCTATAAATATATAGGGATCTACTGTCTGATGTTCCAGCCCGTTGGTACAGGTTGGCAAGTTGCTTTTTTTTTATGTATTTAATCAAATATGACCAATTGGTGAATATGTTTGGACCCGCAGTGTGCATATATTTGGTAGATATCCTAATAATTTTGACAGTTCAGAGCTCCGGGGTCTTTAAGGGAGGTTAGGGAGTTTGTAGGCCGTTGAACGGTATACAAAGTCTTAACCAACCATACATACATACATATTTAATTCGCTGATAAAGAAAGTACGGTTCCCGAGGTACTGCACGAAGAACAGATGAGGATTTAGAGATGGCTGAGGTTTAGGGGTGGATGGGTATGGAACCTTGCAGATTTTGAATAATAGTTACTCGCATTATAAAAGTAAAAGGAAACTTCGATGCAAAAGTAGACTTAGCGGAACTTATGCTTCCCAATACTTGCTGTTGAAGCCTGGAAAACAGATAGTAAAATCACAAAAGAAACTAAGCTTTTGATGGAAATAACGAGGGGGAAAATACCACTAAGAGAAGTGAATACATACACATAAATAAGTCCTTAAGAAAGAAAATAACGGATGATGTGCGAAAATACAAAGAAAATCTTGTTAGGAAAGCAACCGATGAGAGCAGAACTTGAACAAAACCGAAAAATAGCTCATGATACTGAGAAAAACAAATAATGTCAGTTGAGAGAACTGATGGAACCAGGAACGTTTTTAGGAGGTCCTCACCCACAAATCTCAGTTTTGTAGAAAAATAGTATAGTTTCAGGTGTAATTACACATATTTAATATACATTTCATGCCAAGACACACCTTGCCCCCCGGAAGCCCTTGCACCCCTCCTAAAACCAAATTCTGGATACGTGCCTGGATGGGACAGTAATCAGAAATAAGCATGAAATTATAAAACTATTTAAAAAATTCTTAAGATTATTCTACTACTCCGATAAAGAACTAGAGAAACAAGAATGATGGAAGTCCCACTTGTAATGATATAATATTTTCTACATTTTTGGCAACAATTACTGAGTTACTGAAGAATGAGACCGCCGCGGAGTGAACGGTTGCCTGTGTCGTGTCAACATCCCAGCAATAGCATTGTACTCATTTCCAGGGATCAGACCAAAGGCACATTTTTTTTCTTCTTCAATGTTTATCTCAGCCTTCCTGCACTCGTTTGGAGAATGTTTCGGTGGCAATGAAAACTCAGATGAAGCTATACAAATGAGAAAGAACGCAGATGGAGTGTGTCCGAGGACAAACCTTTAATACAATGGTTTTGAATTTATTTATAACCTTTAGGCAACTCTGGCCGGATTAAGGTAGGGGATGGGATGTTGGAAGGTAGTCGGCCAGAGCATATTTTGCAGATACCTTTCGGGCATTTGCTGAGGAAAAAATTCTAGAAACTCAGTCAGGATGAACGACCACTGGGAGGGATTTCGCTCTACCAACGGAGCTACGACCGCTTCGTTTTAATAAAATGAAAATAATGAGCAAAACGAATTATGCTTGTCTTCTTTTCTGGAAGCTAGTTGCAAAAATACAGACTATCGAAGAGAAATTTACGATGAAACAGAAATAAAATTAGCTGGATTCGCATGTAGATACACCATACCTATTTCTTTATTGACTTGCGTTAGAACACGGAAAACAGTAGATTGGCAGAATTTTTTTCATGCGAATATAATTTGACGCCTTAGGTGCAATTTCGTTTGTGCGATTGGCGTATACGAAGATCACATTCAGCGAACGCGAGCGACGGAAGCATGCAGTGGGGTAGTTTCGTTTATGCGCTTACGCGCGCGCGACGCCCTATTATACTTGGTACATTTATACGATTTACTTTTCGCGCAGTGCAAGTTTAAGATCTTTCTGTAAACAATATTTCTTACAGTAACGAAATTTTAGACGTGATTACAAACAACTATAATAATAATATGAACAATAATTTAAATTAAACTCAACTTTCATTCAGTTTAAAACAATAGTGTTACTTCAATTTGCTTGTATACTCTGCTGTCATCTATTGAAGACCAAACGTACTACAGGTTGGATTCTCTGTCTTTCGGGGTTTACCAACAATTTCATAGCATTTATCGTCCAATTCTTGACGTAGCTTTCAATCCTCATCTCTGCTGAAGTTCATATTTGGCACAAAATACTCAAGATTCAATGAAAACACGAATGTAAACTGCGCATAATACCATGCAACGCGTGCGACTGCTGCAGCTTGACTGCTCTCCGAAGAAGTCGTTGCAACAGTTGCTAGCGACACCATGCGTCCAACGCGCTAACCAAACCGCTTTCACTGATTTTCCTTCAACGTGTCAATGCAGTGGCGCGTGCAGCAGTTGCATGCGATCTTCGTATGCGCCAATCGCACAAACGAAACTGCACCTTAATACCATGCAACGCTTGCGACTGCTGCAGCTTGACTGCTCTCCGAAGGGGTCGTTGCTAGTGACACCATGCGTCCAACGCGCAAACCAAACCACCTTCACTGATTTCCCTTCAACGTGTCAATGCAGTGGTGCGTGCAGCACTTGCATGCGATCTTCGTATGCGCCAATCGCACAAACGAAGCTGCACCTTTAGTATTATATTGTCTTTCTTATCTCCATAGGAATTCCTATAGATTCGACAGAACAATCCTCAGGCATCGAGTTGTTAGGAATGAAACTACCCTTTACAAGTCACTGGCTAGTGGCATGTAAGTAAATCGAATCTGTTTATTCGCAGTCCATGACGCACATAACGTTTTCTATCTCTCGTGTCAATATATATATATATATTGACATATAAATGTATCACTACCACGCAATGTATCAAAATAATGTTGTATATAACTGACATATTCAAACCAGTCCGCGACGAGCAGCGGCGGGACCAGGATGGGAATCTCGTGGAATTCCCGGACATTTGCCATCCGTGGAAAGACCGGCTAGTTTCTTAAATCTTAATAGTAATTGTTTTCCAATAAATAGTAGAACTGTTTTGTTTGAGTGATGATTAACTACATCAGGACCATGACTGAGATTTCCCGGAATTCTGGAGATTTATCGACCATGGCGAAACCGGATGCTGATTCTTAACCAACAATTGTCGTAATTGTTTTCTAATATAATTTTCAATAAGTTCCAAAATTCTAGTGGGGGGACTGCCCCTGCCTGCCCCCTCCCAAATAACGGGCCTGTCTGTATGATATCCCTGGCCACCCACGGCTTGACATTGTCGGTAAGGAACAGTACACCCTTGCGATTCACCAGTGATGGCTCCTTCCGCTGAAGTGGCTGTTGCACACGTTCCGTCTGCTGTGAGTACAGGTCTGCAGCGATGGTTGGCCTGGTGGTAGCAGCTCCACAAGATGAAGCGTGGGTGTAGAGGTGGTCTTGAACGAGGGCACTCTCGGGAGTTTCACGCAGGATCAATTTTTTGTCACTGATGAGCACGCGATCGAATATGGGTGTGTTGCGGTCGGTGCAGAGAAAACAAAGACAAACAGGATAGTTGGCTTCCGACAGTGTGTGGGGTACCCATTTGCTCAACTTTTATGCCTTCCTTATGCGGTGCACGTGAAGTCTTGACTGTTTCACCATAAACCTGGAAGCATTCGGTAACACGTTTGGCTGCTGTCCTTCTCTGTAGTCGCCATGAGGTGGAGTTCATCACACACAGACACATCTCGTGACAAGCTGGAACCAATGGCTGGCGGTGCATTTATTCACAGCACTATCTCCAAAGGTTTGGCGTATTCGGCGATTTGATTGGGCTATGGGCAAGCGCACCTTAAAGTCATAAAGTAGACAACCCCGAACTAGTTCCTTCGACACCCTCCATTTGTGTTCGCCACTACTCGAGCTATGACTGCTGTCAGCGCGCAAAGTGCGTTTTGGTGAAGATCATTGTTCCCACTCCCACAGCAATCTCTTTTCCAGCACCTGAGCTAGTTATTTCCGTATCAGTGATCATATCTTACCACGCAACTTAAAAAACGGCACGCACTTTTTGGTTACCTTGTGTTTCTGACTTCGTCAGAATACTATGAGCCCTCTGAAATCCAAGGTCTGCGCCCTTATGAAAGACCCAGTCCGAACCTGAAAGTGAGTTTCTTGTGACTTTTCTGCGACGATTCTTCCGTATTTTGTCCAATTTTCAATTTTATTAGCTAAAAGTCTGCTCAACGTTAATCATTATCACAGTGCAAAATTTAGTCAAGATCGGATCAGCCGTTTCGGCGATGTGCTACAAACAAAATGCAAGGTCAAGCCTTAAGGCTGGCTTTTCATGCGCGTGCTAGCAGCGTCTTTTGCTTGTGATTTCTATGAATAGCTAACACATGTTGCTATTTGCTACTCAGCCAAATCGCATGCAAAGCACCCGGCTAGTGCGTACGTGAAAAGTCAGCCTAAAGAGCACACTTCAGTTGCCGCAGTAAGGATCCCTTGCGTCCGCCATCTCGTAGCGTTGTTACGAAACACACTTGTAGTGTAAATACAACTACCAAATCACTGTTTGCAAGGTCGCCATGGTTTCTCGCCTCGGGCATGGATTTTTTTGTGTGTGATTTTAACTTAGTTCTAAGAGTATCAAAGGTAAATTAAGGTATAAAAGTTGAATCAGTAAAGCCCGCTTAGGGCGAAAGCAGTAGCTTAGAATAAATGGTGGCCGAGTGGTTAAGGCGATGGCTTGTCGAGTGAAAGAACTCGGGTTCGAATCCCGACGGGAGCAAGACTGTTTTCGTATTTTTTTTCTTTAAAAACATATAATATCTATTGATATTTCATTGTTTGTCTTGCATTTTTATCTTAGATTAGTGACCATGGGTTAGCGGAGGTTATGTAAGGTCAGGTTTGGTTATATATCTTTACATTTTCCGTTCCCAAATTTCGGGATCCTTACTGTGGCGACGGCCATGTTAAAAAACACAGTTCGCTTCGCTCACATTCATTTGGTTTCTTTTTATAGTTGTTGATTATGTATAGTACATGTATATGACGATGTATAGTTTCAGGACGAATGAAGTGTTACACAGATTTTACTCTCGTATTCGCATTGAAACACTGTTAAAAGGTCCAGGAAAAAAAATAAACCAAAATAAGAAAACCTTTTTATTTTTCATGACATTTTTTTAATCAAAAATACAATTTGGAAAGAATGTAATGAAATCTTACAGAAAAAATAGGAATTTTTAAATTCCGTTATGAATGCAATACAACGGAAGTACATTTCGAAACAAAATGAAAAAAAATCTAAGTAAAAAATAAAGCACCACGTATACACCATTGACTATGAATGCGAATGTAATGGAGTACAACAATAACAATTTAATTATTGTTACAATTTTAAATGAAGTTTTTATACGGACGGTGCTACTCCAAGTCAGACTATGAGAATTCCCTTACATGAAATACATGCTTTCCTGGACACATTCAACAAACATGCCTTTATAAGTGCTTAGAATGCATCAGGTTGGAAAATATTATTTTAGATTCTAACGTTTTATGCAATTTGCAACTTGGAAGTAGTAATGTATAAATTACTGCAATTTCAATGTTATTTTCTTGTAATATAGAATTATATTCTTGTTCTTATTTTTTGAAGAAAAAACAAAGAGTATATGAAAAGCAACTGAAAGATAATTATGTAAAACGAAAGAGGCTGGTTTTTCTATCGTTATCTTTTAAAAGTAATACCAGGGATGATAAGATTCTATGGAAGCTCAGCTCACCGAGTTTCTCATGTGAACTGAAGAGGGGAACAGTATTTAACTATAGTCGAGCCATCTTACAGCAGCGATGTGTACTAAAACCTGTTCCGATATATTGTTCCATGGTAATACAATCAAGTGCGATCTCGTAGACAATCCTTCCAAGACAAGGGAGTGAACAAGAAGTAAGTGCGCCAAAACTGGTACTCTTTCGACAAACACAGTACTTTCTATATGCAGGTAGGTGGATTATTGAAACTGATCTTGAGGATGTTTGCATATCTATCTGTCAACACTGAATATTTGTTTATCAACAACTTGAAGTCCTTCTTTTCGTTTTTTTTTCTTTCTTTTTTTTGTATTCTTGGCCTCAGAGTAATTTCTAAATAACAAAATGAGGATGACGCTAATAAGTTCTAATTTTATTAGGTCAGGAATTAGCTATGTACTTGTTTCTATCACAATAAAGAATTTGAATTAATTTTACCATCGTTGTTCGAAAAAAAAAAAAAAGCTGTTTCGCAGCGAATCGACAATTGTAAAACGCTTGAAAATTGAAAATGTCCCAGATGTGTTGTACTGTACGTTGTAGTCACAAGACATAAACGTACCTTTCGAAATGGTTACTGGCTGACGCACAGAACTCGGTATAGAGGGACTCTAATAAGGCCACACAATATGGCTGCCGTTGTACCATAAATTTGGCTTCATGTGACGTCATTAAAGATTTATCTATTCTATTCTATACTCTAAGGTTTTGATTAACCAGCCTCTTTTTCAGTTTTACCAGGTACTGTAGCTTGTTATACAATAAGAATACAGTTTCTTATTCTAGAAAATAACTCTTGTTAATTATTACTACAGAAGAAAAAAAAATATAGAATAATATCAGAAGTCATTTACAAAGTAACTTATTTCTGTCTGAATCTGTAAGTGTGCGAAAAAAAATAAGTACCTCTGCGGACATGTTTGACAACATGTGACAGAATTCGTGTAAAATGTTTATATATGAATACAATCTACACACATGTAACAAAATGAAAAAGAGTGAGAAGAAAGCTGATGTGAATCAATATTTATGTAACTATGAACTAAACAAGATGAACAAGTAAATAAGAGGAGAATTAAATACTTTTTTTATGCGCTGTGTGTTCCCTTCTTTGTGTTTGCTTCAGGTGCAAAGACATAGAAGATACACACCACATTCCATGTTACAATTGCAGGCAGTGGTGAAAATTCAGGAGAAAAATATGAACGAAACTGTAACACGACAGATGCTTGACATTTCACATGTGACTCAGGGAGCATTTGGTTACTTTACATCATATTTATATATATAAAAAAAGAAAAGAAACCATAACAAAACAAGAATATGTAAATTGCAATGTTTCAATAAACTGTTTTCGCCTTAAGACAACACATGATTTCTACTAATTTTTTTTTCCATAAAAACGAAATTAGACCACATCCATAATACATACATCGATCGACATTTTACTATACCTGAAAAACGCCCATGAGTATAACAATTTCAGTTTTACTAATACGAAAATTGTTTTATAAACGCATCAAAGATGATGATGTTCTTTCTTTTTGAACTAGACAATGGCGTGTTTTTGGTTACAGCCGATGTATGTTTATTATGGAACTGCTCCAAACATTCTTAATATAAAGAGGTGCATATATAACACATAAGACACAAAAATATATATGCTATATAGAAATTTATATATCACAGCAACATACGTGAGGATTTTTTTTTTTCAAAAATAAAAACACCTCACTAACCTCAACGATGCTTCGCCTAACCACAGCAATAATGAAAGTCTTCGAAAGGAAGAAAATTACTTAGAAAATATAAATTTCTCAAAGAATAATTACTGATTTTAATAGAAAGCCTTTGCTATTCGGGAAAATTGGATGAAGGACGACCCAGATGACTTACGACAACCGTTTTCGAAACGAAAGATATCAGAATGTCGTTTAGAGATAGTTTTAATATTGAATTACAATATAAAATAATAATTTCCCAACATTGGCTTAACTTTTTAAACGATAATTTACCAATGATTATTTTTTTTTTTTTAAATTTCACGTTTGCTGAATAGGTTTGGTAACATGTTGAGTGTTTATTGTATTAAATACAAAACAAATCTGAGAGAAAAAAAACTCTAGTAGCACAATTACCACAAAAGTAATAACAATAAAAATAATAATAATAAAAGACCTCAACATATTTGAAACAGTAAGGCACAAATGGTACTCTTTCATGCTTCATATTAAAGCAAAAAAAAAATTATATACAGCGATGACGTTTTCTGCTTATTTCTTTCTACAATATATACAATAATTTTACTATTTTTATTGCTATTATAAAGCGATTACAGAGGAAGAACAGCTCATTTAATGAGATGTAACAGTTAAAAATAATAAAAAGCTAATAAGGAAGGTGAATTAGAAGTTACAGTGGAGAAAAAAAAAAGACGTGAATACTGGCACCATCATACGCACGTTTAGTGCAGGAGCTATTACAGTTTAAAGCATACGCCAGTTTAATTTTATTTTGCTCCGTGTGTTTATTTTTAGTCTACGCCAAGGAGATAATATTACACAAAGATACATTTTAACGTAAGTATCTTAAGAGGAGAGATTTAAGGTCCCAATTTCTGCTGTGAAAATATTGCTTTTTACATTTTCGCTCTAATTAATTTAATACGATAATGATTCTTGGTAATTTAAGGCATAACCTTTCATGATACTCTGTCACAGACTATCTCCTAGTAATAACAATGTACTGATCTGTGCTGTGAATTGAAAGAATTTGACAATATAAAAGAGACTACATTATTTCTTGAAGTTCTTCACAAAATAAGATGAAAGTTTATGTTTCTTTATCATATGAAAATGGCACGGGGATAACCATCTGAATAAATACTATCGAAAAATTCAAAATTTTGAGAAGAGAGCTTTTGGTTGTTTATGAAAAGCCTCATGAAGCAGAAATAGAACTTTACCTTTTCGAACTTAACCTAATATATGTATTTTTTATTTTGTGTGGCTATTTTACATGCTAACAAAAATAGTTCTTTTGTAAAGCATAAAGCACCCTTGAACACATTATTAATATGTATATGTATAAATCCCACTTTGTGAGTACAGCTATATATATATATTTAAAAAAGTGTTCATCACCGCTTTATAATACAAGCAGCAGACGACGCTAAAATGCAGTAACAACATATAATACAAATATATATCTCTAAATTATAAAGAAAAAAATCCAGTGTAAAGATAACACTAGGCCAAAAAAAGAAAAAAACATTCCTCGTCCTTAAAAAAAAGAAAAAAAAAACGTGAAATGATATGTATTAGATATTACTGTGCTTAACACAAATTTGTGCAGTTCGGTTAAATGCGTGTGTAATATTCTGTGTTTTGCGTGTACCGTTAGTTTCTTGAATATTATAATTTTCTTACTTTTCACTTAGATATAAAAATTCCTCTTTCAGCTATTATTTTACACACGTACACACTATATAGTTCTTAATTTCCACATTTTTTTTTTAAAAAAAAGAAAACTTTTCTATAAGGCCACACATCCACTGTCCATCCCTGAGTAGGCATTGAAATTACAAGAGTTGCTGTAAGGGTACGTGGAATTAGTTGGTGTATCCATTCCGGTACAGTATGGAGGCGCTGGCGTCGTAGAGGCTCCGATTGGTTGCGCAACTGATGACGTTGGTGATGACGCGTAATGACAGTTCTTGACACAGGTAGGGTTATGCATGGACAACATGTCCATCAGCCTCCGCCTCTGATTTTCTAGTTCTTGGATTTGTGATTTGAGTTCAATGTTCTGATTTTCGAGAATTTCTGATTCCTGGAATGAGAAATACGAACAGATATGAAAATATTTGTTTTGCGCCAAAGCAACGATTATATGCACCTATATTACACTTATATTCATTAATTTTACTTGCTAAAACATGTTTAACGCAATTATGCCCTTATTTTAATTAAGTTGTTAAGCTTATAAGCAAAAATGTCATGAGTGACAAATTACCAAAAACAAAAGCATTTTCACATCAAATTACATTGATATCTTGTGCTGTCCAAAGTCTGCCAGCAGAAGAAGGGGGCAATGGGAGAATTCGGATTGACAAGATGAAAATACATAAGGTAATGCCAGGAGAAAAAGCGCAGATCCTAGAAAGACGGGAAGGATGACACTGACGTGTTCTGAGTGAAGGATCTTACTAGCAGACTCGTCAGTTGAATCCCAGTGTTGATAGAATGTGGTTGCTGAACTTATCATGAGTATCTGAGCTAGTTTTTATTTTTGGGGGGGCAAAAATGGTGTTGTACGCACTTTGCGGTCATTCTAAAAATTTTCACCCAAGCTATGTGGTGCGCAATCTTTCCTCCCTAATGAGGATAGTTGGCGCAAGCGTAGGAGAGGCCGCGCAGTACATTCATTTAATACAATGAGAGGAGAGATTGCACGTTCGCGTAAGGTAAGTTTATTATAAATGAGGACAAGATTTTGGTGTCAGTTTTGATCCTGCCCCGCTACTTCACACACATGTTCATTGATCACCACACAGAGTCAATTATTGTCTTTGTCCACTAACGATTGTATTAGAAAAGTTTATAAACGCTACAAAGTGTATGAAATGTAACATTTAATAGGAATATTCCGGTTGCTTTTCCTAATAACTGTTCGTAATACAACACTTTATACAATGTTTTGGATAACACAAAATAGTTTCTATTTGGTTCGTACCATCGAATGTTATCTTATTTTTCTCCTACCCATGTGGGCAGTCTTACCCTAGTATGGAGGCGCAAATTCAAGTTCCTAAATCATTATTATTAAGCATAATTATAACAAAGATTAGAAGCATGTAATTATATATAAGGTACTATAGAATATATTTTGTTATTTTTCTTAAAGAAATTTGCATAAAAATTACAATTTTAGTGAATTTTTCCTGAATTGTGCGCGATATCTCTCGACTTTACCTTAATAAACATTAAGAAAGGGTTAAACTAATGTTTCCTTGCTTGATTTTTACAAGAAACTCTTGCTGTAGCCTAAGAGGGTAACCAGGAATCTCAAATGGATGAAAATGAGTAGCCCCCAGTATTTGATGTGTGTGCACAGAAAAACTATAAAGCAATATACAAATATTTGGTAATTATTCATTATATCTCTACTTTTGTGGGAATGTAATTGGTAACCATATCATTATATTTTATTAACTATATTGTTTTAGTGGATCCTACTGTATTTCGTCGTGCAAAAATATATTCCTATTAATTTAAACAAAATACAGTAGAACTCGGTTATAACGATATTCAAAGGACTTGAAAATTGTATCATTATAACCGAATGTCGTTGTAAATGAGGTTTATGCTATTATGAGGAATATATTGGCATTACAGAACACCTGACGTTATAGGCGAGGTGTCGTTATAACCGATGTCGCTATAACCGAGTTACACTGTACACAAGTACTACACAGTGTAAATGTGATATGTGAATAAAATTTTATTTTATTAAAGCTTATCGTGCTAAACGTATAAACTGCTAGTGTATTGTTATTTATGTATCGTAATTGTATTTTATACAATAAAAAGACGTTCGTATTAAAATGAAAAAAACAACTTCCGTGCACAAAAATGGTAATGAAGGTGGTATGTGAGCAAAATTTGAACTTATTTTTATTCAAAATATGGAGATAAGTTAAAATTCAAATCAATTCTAATTACACAGAAAATATAAAAACGCAATTATTTACTTCTATTCAACTTAAGAGCTGTTCAGGTTTATAGATTTCCTGTAAACTTGTATTTTCACTACATAACATTTCTTGTATAATGTATATATCGATTCAATTGAGGTCTAATTTCGGAGCAATAATAATACTGAAGAAGAAGAAGAAGCTCGAATTATGACTAATGTCTAAGGGAAGCACATGGAAACAAGGCGTGACCCACTCTTGCGCAAGTGCAGAACTCCTTGCACTATAGGTAACACCGACAAACGCTTGTTCTGCAATTCCTAGCTTGGAATGGTGGTTAACGTATCGGGAAGCTGATCCGGAAGTCCCGGGATCAAATCCTGGCTGTTACTATTACATATTTTTTTAAAGATAAATTACTTTTTTTCTTTTTTTATGTATATACGCATTAGGAAATTTAATAAAAGTAGTACGTGGAGATTAGGTAAGTAAGGTACGGTGTTCTTTATTGCACACGCGATTTGTAGAGAGATACTGTTTCAATCTAGGCTCTCCTTAGACGCGAGTTCACTATGGGAAAGGACTAACATCCTGAATTAATATTATTCTAAGGAAAGAGATGAAATGAGAAACCGGGATCTTATTGTCGGTTCATCCCGGTGTTTTCCGGGTGAGACTAAAGAACCATCTAGAAAACCTCAGTTACGAGAATGACCAGTGCTAGAAGCTGGGCAACTCGAAGTGATCATCTGAAGTCAGTGAGTGATCTTCCCCACTGGACCATGTGGTCACACATAAGTGATTTCGCTAGTAGCTTTGTAATCACGCGGTCCAGAGTTCGATTCCCGGTAGAAAACATCTTGAACGTAGAGGTTTGAAATCCACCATCCGATGAAATACGTCGGCAAAGTACTATCCGTTCATTTTACCCTGAGATTTTCATGTCATACGCCTGTCTCTCTGTAAAATCATCATTATACCCAGCGCGCGTGGTCTAGTCGCTACGACTTTAATTCGGATATACTCTAGAAATGCGTCGTGGAGTCGGGTGCCATCCACACTGGCCATCTTGACAGGTTTTCTCTCTGTTCTACCAAGCGAATGGCTCACAGCAATAGCAAGAACACAGACGTGACATCCTGTAGCCTTAAGGTGCTACAAAGGACATAAATTAGAAATTATTTAATCACCATCATTATCAGGACAATTAAACCTTTCCTTCTTTACAATCATCCCGATTTTTTTTTTAAGTTAGAAAATAATGTTTTGGAATTTATATGTTCACTTACTTCTTACGTAAACCGTCCTCTTGCTCCATGAAGCAAGAGAAGGCGTGACCTTTTTGCTTTCAACGAAATGAAACAAACGAATAAAAAAAAGAAGGATGTAATTTATTTTACACTCCATTCTTCGTTACTTGTGTTTCGCTACCTTCAACAAGAAACCCTCCCAGAAATAAACATCGCATGAATTAACAGGATGTAATATGAAGCTCGTTGGAAATTATGATCTGGGAGTGGAGCTAACAAAATATTACTTGTTGGCTCTGTGAAACATTAAATTTTGTTACTGGTATTACTAAGACTCATAGATTATAAGGATAACCATTGCTTGTGTGTGTTGGGACTTAGGAGACAAAAATAATTCCAAGTTATTTCCTCAATCTTTCGATAGGTTTAACTCACAACTTTGGTGGAAAGTAATATTACGAGTTAATGCTTCTTTACTTACTTGAGTTACCAAGCGCTCAGGGTCAGTTGTTTCATGTAGTAAATAGGTCTGTGAAACAAGATGTACAAGAGTTTACAAAAGTATATTTATTGCGTACTAAAAGGGTTTTCTATGGTTGAAATGATTGGACCTTACGATAAACGTCATCATCGTCCTATCAAATCTACAAGCAGTAGCAAGGTAACGTTATATACTACAAATACATATGAAGAACTGTAATTCGTGATGTAGGATTTCAGAATCCGTTGTTGTTATGAAGTTACAGCAATGTGTATGTCTTACGAACTAACAAGGGAAGTATCCCAGCTCGAACGACAACCGAGGGAAAATGAGTTGAAAGTACGGAGTTGTGTTTGCTCTACTACCCGTCATGGCGATTGATCAGTAAAACCACGCATCTGTTTATACTAGCGATGTTTGAATGATGAGAAGCACAACGTCGCTGAAGAAACAATACCGACATTTCCGACAAGCGGATCAGTACACGAGATATAAAGGTATGTGCAAAGCAAGTATTACACTGATTTGAAAAACTGCTACAAGACATTTCCTTTAAATAATATGCTTATATTAACACATTCAATACGTTTCAGATTCCATATGTCCCAAACCAGATGATGCTCTGTTGTGACATTTGAGTCCCTTCTTCGTCCTCAAATTACGAATGTGGAGTTTCGATGAAGTAATTAAAGAACATAAGAACGAAATTGTATGCACACTTGACAAATCCTTTATGTGCTAGAGATGAAGTTTTTGAACGGTTGCAACTATCATACCAACGTGCAGTTTCTTCTCCAGCGTCACAATCACTATTTCCATCCAATGAGTCTCCATGACTATAATGTCATGTAACATGAACACAAACGGCTCATCCTCTACTCCAATTACATTTTCACACTCAGCTCTACACGTTCGCCGTATTTTTTATCTCAGCAGCTTAATAACATTCACTAGGTTAATTGTCTTCAGCCCTTCCGTTGCACTGACGTACCGGACAAGACTAGCTCGTGCTGCCTGTTCAGATTTGTAGCAGCGGTGCTAGTGGCTGACCTTCAGATGACGCTAGCGGACGCACGCGTAGTTTTACAGATGAACTGCTTTGAAAGGAGTTGGTACTGGCACAACGATATATTTTAAACACGCTCCCAGTCGGTTTTAGCTGTTCGAGCTAGGGTACTTCCCCTGTAAGAGTTATTTTAATATGCAGAACTGAAGTTTCCGAATCCGCATATGTCCATGTTTATGCATTTCTCGAATATGTTACTTGAGGTAGTTAAGGAAAGTATCCTTTTAAACTTATTTTAAGGCATTTAGACAACTTTGGCTCAGGCCGTATGGATGATGATGGGATGATTGGTGGAATGAAAAAAGTAGGAGAAAATGGGGAAACCCTGAGGAAACTTGCGTACACGGTGTTTGTCCACCACAAAGCCCACGTGGCACTAGCAGTGTTTGAACCGATGACCCCAAGCGCCAGAGGTGAACGCTCTAGCCGTTGATCCACCGCGGCCCGGAAAGTATCGCCATTAAACTTACTACATACGCAATTGTCTGTTTAGTTTCGGCCCACACTACAATATGCGTGACTTATTAACCAAACCTATCAAACCTTAATCAAAATAACCATTTACGCATGCAATGCGAATCCTTAAGAATACCAACTGGATATGAGAACTTGGCAACGTAATACCTAAGTAAATAATCGCAAAGTGCAAGGTCATAATATTAACGTTCCCATCAAACGTGTTCATAACTGTGATATTATTTCAGCAGGGTTATTTATGTGTAGAACTGTAACCCCTGAAGTCAGACAGCTTAGACGATCAAAGGGGAAACACTACGCATGTGAGACGGAATTTGCTATGAATTCATCTTGTATCATAGGAATATGACAGAACACTTACTTTTTTGCGTCCTGTATTATGACGAGCAGAATCTGGCACCTCTGAATGAAATGTTTTCAAGATTGTGGACGATTAACGGTAATAAAACATGCCACTTACAAGGGAATAATGCTTAGTATTGTATATTGCTATGACCACTACGCTGAGGCATTAGTACAACTATATTTATTGACTGGTTTTGGCCTACGCAACAGCCTTACTTAAACCTTATCAAACACTTGTGAAATGAACTGAATTGCCGCAAATAAATCCACGTTAGCATGTTGCGGGACGAATATGTCATCTGCGTTTCTTTGGAAATCTGCGGAACCTTATGAAAAAAAAAGACAGAAAAACAAAGTATTGATGAAAAAGTCATCCACACATTCTTCCCCATGAAAGGTCAAGTCAGGAGCCCAATTACTTTTTAGGTTAGTAGATAGTACAAAAGGAGGCTCAATAGTCTACTGGTTAGAGCGTTCGACTCATGTCCGCGTGGTCCCGGATTCAATTCCCGGCTGGAGTCCCACTTTGCGGCGTCCACTACCCAGATGGGGAGTCACGTGAATAAAGACGTGACGGCCACTCGGTCTAGAAAACCCCTAATACATCTGTTCGTGACCAGGTGGCGCGCAGCACTGACCACACTGCCGTCACGCAGGTGGACGCAGTTCCTCCAACCGCGGAGAGATGACGTTGGGGCAGGCTCACGACCTTTTGGTCTGTACCGGTAACGCCCGTGGTTATTATTATAGTATAAAAATTCATTTGAGCAAAAAAGATAAAAATGAAACTTTGTTTACCTGTACAAGAATAACCGTTTTTTCTCGCTTCTTAAGCCTACATTTTGTCGCTGCGATTTTGTTTCGTTCTCGTCGGCGTCGGCGCCTTTCTTCGTCTTCTGGCGTCAGCTGGAAAGCAAAATAAAAAGGATGACAAACAAACATGTTCAAAAAATAGAGCAAGAAAATGTTTAACATTTAAAATAAAAATCAACTGGAAGTTTAATAGTTTTTACAAGGAAATACTTTACATTGTTAAAAGTGGCTATAAAACTAGCGATGCAAAATCGAAATGCAAATTCAGGTTTTAACCAAATCAATGGCATATAAATGAACAAGAATTGTATAATTTAGCCGTAATTTATCTCTGTAGATAAGTTTACCTCTGTAGACGTAATTTATCTCTATATCTCCCCATTATAGAGAGGGTCTTAAATAAACTGACGCTACGGGCACAACAAAACTATGATGATGGTGGTGGTAGTGCCTGTTTACGAATAGAAAATATGGATTATTTCTGACAAGTAAACCTATCGATGGTTCAGAGCACTTTTGCGACCAAACTTGACCAAGGAGTACGGTACATCAGGAAACCTCCAAAAAGCATGATTAAAAGTGTTTTCCCAGATAGATTGGCGTAGTTGGATTCAAAAGAATATCGTAGAATGGGGTGAAGTCGGAGAGGTCAAACAAATCGCACCTTTTATTCCACTGCCCTCATACGACACACGTCAGCTCGTACGTATGAAGTCAGCTGCTTGTTGGGAAAAGGTAGCTGGTTTGTTGTGCTTCTCACTTGTGCATTGTGTGGTTGTCAAAGTCCTGTTTTTCAACAGTGAGAAAATTCGCAGATGCTGAGTGAGTGCACAAACCAGGGTTGGATCGTATTTGAAGCCTATATCTCGGAGACGCTCTTGGGCAGTCAGGTTAATACTTTTATAGTTTTGTGGAAAACAACAAAGGTGTTGAAACATTTAAAAGTCAGTGGGGTGAACCCGGACAAACAATTACAACAGGAACTCAAGCTTAGTCAGGAAACCTGCGACTGAAATTTCATTACGGTAAAATTTATCACTAAAGAGGACTTCGAAACATGTTTTATATTGGTGCAATCATAGGTGAATTTCAGCAAAGTGGTATAAGTGTCATGTTCATAAGAAAGAAAGAAGAAAGAAGTTTTACTTCTTGCATTTCCCTGATATCACTATTTATTTATTTCTTATTAACAAACTTGGAAGACCTACAATGTATAAAGTGAGCAGAGGACGCTATGAGTTTCCCGGCTTTAACGACTTAGGGTCAGTTCTACAATCGAACGCTAAACTTCTAGTCAGCGCTAAGTTGAGGCCAAGTCTGATTATTATTTTCTTTGTACATTTTCAATAAACAAATTTACTACACAACAATCTTGATCCACTTTATTTACCGAGCCGCTAGAGTGTTGGCGTAGCATTCTGGAGGTCGTGGGTTCAATTCCAGACTGAGGTTTTTCTTCAGTCACGCCAAGCAAATGTCGGGATCGTACCTTCAACATAGGCCCTGGCCGACACCTTCCCGAATCCTTCCCCCCACCCTATCTCGGCCTCAGCCTTAGATGCCTAAAGGCCATAAATAAAATTCAAATTGGTCTACTTCATTTCTGTTGTGAGCAGTGCGCAAAGGACTTCAAATGACGTGTGTCCGACTTCACCCCGATTAGTGGGATTAAGTCGGACAAGTAGAAGTTATAAAACATTATGAATACAGTTCAAGTCAAAACAAAACGACCCTGATGCCATATGTTTTCTATAGGATTTAAGGTCGTTTAATTTTGATCGCGACAATAACAAAAAATGCCCATGGTTACTGGTGCCACCAGAAAGCGTGGGAGATATATTTTTCAAATGTCATGCAGATAGACAAATGGAGATAGAGACTATGTAAAAACTCTGAATTTTGTCCTATTTCTCCCCATTCTGTGGTAAGTACTTATGATGTGATCTAAGTCTGAAAACACACATTTATTGGTAAAACGCTTTAACAATGGACACACAATGGCGAATACACAATAATGGACACTGGGTTGCATGCACTATCAGTTAGAGGCTAAGTTCGTCATGGCCGCCATCTTGAATCTTGCTCATTTTCTTTTTATGAGAAGAGGGTCGTGTAACATATCAATATGAGCTAGAATTTTACCAGAAATACAGTGGTGATCAACAAATCCCAGCATTTTTCGCCATAAATTTACATTTGAGGGCGACAATTAGATGTGACATTAATACGCGTAATTGATTCGAAAATCCGGAAACACCCTGTTCTTTTTAAAACAGTGCAAGAAATGAAAATCTAATGAGTACTGGATAGATGGTTTTCTGATGTACTTTACCTTAACCCTCTACCAAGTTTGGTCGAAAAAGCGCTCTGAATCATTGATATGTTTAATTATGAGTATTTGGTTGTTGTCTTGTGTTTTCCGTACATATATATATATAATCTTTTAACTCAAAGGAAAAGAAGAAAAAAACGTAAATTAGGTTTACAAAGAGACAACCATAGGGCTCTACGTATCGATACTGGAGTGCCTGTTTAGTGTCGAAAGATAAACGCCAGAGCAAATATTTAAACTCATTTGTCCAGTTCCAGTCTAATCCAATGTGGGCCAAATTTTCAGTTCTAATTCAGTTTTATACGCTTCTTATCGCTGTGCGGCCCGTTTTTTAATTTAAGTCTTAATTCCTGAGTTTTTCACAATAGTAGAAAATACTGCAAATAATGTTTTAATTTTTTGCAAGAATTATTACAGAAACGAAAAAACATCAAGTGATATCAAGCGTAAAATTCTGAGAACCGAAAATTTGGTCCATATTGGTTTAGACTGAAAGTGGACAAACAAGATTAAGTGTCCTCTCAGCTCCCTGGCTTCATATATGTATGAAATTTTCAGTGGCAGCAATCAGTCCAGTATCACTTTTAGATATATATCATTGGAGACAGCAAACGGATTTCCAGCCTGTCCTTCAAATCGATGACAAGGGTTGCCAAATCATTAATGCAAAAGTTAACATTCTAATTTAGGACAATCTGCCCCGAAGGTGAACAATACAGCTAAACGAAACCAATTGCCTTTAAGAAAAGAAAGCCAGGGACTCAACATTTAAAGCTCGTGTTCTACTTTCACGTTGAAACGACCACCTGCAATGAAAGCAATATTTACCCCCCCCCCCCCCCCACTCTCGAATTATCCAGAAACTGTAATAATGAAACTGAAAATTAAGCATACCCACAGCCAATCACTATTTACTCAATGTTACTTGTTCTAACCGGAAACTCCATCGTAGTCAGAGCAAATTATCACCTTTCACCTAATCCTAAGGTCCAATGGTTTGGCAAACTAAAATTAACTATACACTTAAAAATCAAAAAGACATGCACAAGACACGCGCAGTTTTTCTTCTTTCTTTTCCAATTTGTGATGCACGAGACGAAGGAAGGTTTCCTTGAAAAATTCACAGTTTTTTGTTTTTTTTTTTGTTTCAAGAAACGAAGTTTGTCAAGATTCACTAGTTGAGTTACGGGAAGAGCCAATGAGGGGGGGGGTGGGTGTTGAATGAGGACATCGGAACAGAATCGTCAAGAGAGTAAAACAAAAAAAACCGATCACAATATTCCTATTATGCACTAAAGCCCACAACATAATTCTTTTCAGCGTCAGAATTGAACAGAGCGGCCGTAGCTCAGTTAGTAGAACGTTGACTTTGGATTCGGATGATCCTGGGCTCGACACCAGCAGAGCCAATTATCCTCACTGAGCTTTTCCCAGTGTTTTCCTCAGTTATGCAAGTACGTATCTAGAAATTGGTTTTGGGTGGGGGTCTACGGGTTTCCGGGGGTCCAAGGCGTGTCTGTGTTTGAAATGTATATTAATTATACATAGCATAGAATTATATTAATTCTGCATAAAACTGTGGATTTCTGGGGGTCCGAACCGAACCTCCTTGACCCCCCCTAAATACGTTCCCGGACAAATGCTGGGAACTATCTTTTCGCGGTATGAGCCTGAGATGCTTAAAGGTCACACAACACGAATATCGTACACGTTTAGACAACACATTCCACAGCTAAGCCAGATTTACAGTGCCAATTTATAAAAAAAAAACTTTTTAGATAGGTCATTTTTGATTTAAAAACATAATACTATTCCACGTTTCCTATATAGTTCCCAAGATTTCACTGTATTTTCCATGGAAATTCGCATATATTTTTTTCTTTTAATGAGTAGTCTCACATCTGAGAGCCACTGCTGCCTGTTGACGAGAAATTTTTAATTTTGTTTCATTAACAGAATTAAATTTAATTTCAATGATAAAATAACACACTTTTTTTGGTTATTTAAAAAAAATCAAAGTTTAACTTCTCTTCAAAATGTAGTATTCAGCTTTCTATCAAACGTTATTAAGAGAGAGCGAGAGAGAGAGGTGTCATAGCACAGTTAGTAAAGCATTGACTAAATAATAAAAAGGTCCTAAGAACGATTCCAGCGGTCACACATTCAGCTAACGTTTTTCCAGGGGGTTCTCTTCATCTACACCAAACACATGCTCGGATAGTACCTTCAAACTAGACCCTGAACGACTACCTTCCAACGATCTTTCACCCTACCCTGTCCCGGCCTGAGCCGAAGTTATCTAAAGGCCATAAATACATGGAAACCTCTCGTTAAACAACAACAACAGCAGACGACACGTTACTTATATTTGCATTCGAATAAAAACTTGAAAAGAAATCAGTTTTCGTTTTGGAGGGAAAAAAATATTAATTATTGTAATCTACCAATGTAAATTAAGGTGAACAACTTTACCTTTAAAACATGTTTTTGCCAAGCAGGCAGAATTTACAATATATACTACAGTTAGTTACTATTCCAAATGAAGTTTCAGGTCAGCACATTATGAACAGGACTAAAAGGCCAGAGCATATCACATATTACGCACCACACCCGCCCCTGAATCTCAACTTCATTGCATTTGCATTCATTCTTTTCTCTAGCCCCTCTCTTTTTTTTTTTCAGTTACAGCCAATCCCATCACATAAGCTGATTAACATACAAAAAACATGCAACGCCTCACACTAAGATTAGAGCTGGCGGCATTTCAGAGTTGTAAAAAGGGTGGGGTGGGGGGAGAGACATTGTCTGTCATTGAAAGAAGTTCCGATTTATTAAAACATGCAAAAAGCACAGATCGGAAGGTTATTTGGGAAGATAAATTACAGAGGGGAAAAAGGAGTTAATGTTGTGATTCCGTTACCTCAGTTGACTCGATCAAAAGGAATGATAACTTCGTTAAGTAATTCCATCCCAATCCCACATCACGCCACGAACATATTAGCATAAAAAACTCACCTTCATTTAAAAAGAAAATGAAGAAAGGCGTGCTATTATTTTCAACTGCATTAGATCACGATTCGTCACTTAGTGATCCAAATCCTTTTCCTTTTTTTTCTTTTTTCTTTTGAGAATAATGAAGCCGCTACCAGCGGTAACGTATATGTAGTACTAAACACAAAGCAAGTCGATGTAGGAACATTGGTGAGTTATGTGTGGAATTATTTAGGAATCAGTTCTGGAATTTCGAGGACATTTTCTTTTTTAAGTAACTCATTTGAAATCGCTCCGGTTTCCATTTTTCTGTTAGCGATTCTTTTTTTAGCTTAGAGGAAACGAATGCGTGTATTTGAATTATACGAGAGTTATACCTATCTAATAACAATAGAATCGTGTTATTTTCCTTCCTGTACGCCCACGAGATCGATAAGAGACACAGGTGTGCGGTCAGCAACAGAAAACGTTTCGTGTGAAAATGTACTAATTACGCCTTGACTCTTGAAAAAAAAAGCCGCCAGTTTGAAAGGATCTTAAGAGTGACATCTACATGAAGAAAATTCCGAGTTACCCGCGTTGATTTAACGTTAAAAAAAAAAAGTAAATGTCCGTCAATACGTAGTAGTGGACATTTACCTATTTTCCCCACCGTTAAATCAAAGCTAAACTAACCTGTGCTACTGGAGGAACGGAAAAAGGAGCTGAGTCCGTTTCGAGTTATAACTTATCCACGAATAAAGAATTTCGGTTTTTAAAGAAAACTGAAACTGATTTATTAAAAATTTTTACATCCAAACCCGGTTTTCCACTTTTCATGATCTAACTTCAGATCTTGTTCAAAACCGGCTTTCAGATTTCTATCAAAAGGCGTTCAACGACCTTTACAGATGTAGTCTAGTGGTTAGTGTAACGAACGCAATGTGGGGCCAATCCCCGAAGTTGTCGTACTAAAATCGTACAACTACTTTTTTTAAT
>JAGDQP010006930.1:11674-35199 GCA_022664845.1 Lepisma saccharinum | reverse complement strand
ACTATGTTTGGGATTCATAGATTTTGAAAAGGCTTTCGATTCAGTCTTCTTGTCAGCAGTACTTAAATCACTTGAACATCAAGGCATCGAAAGTGCATACATCAAGTTACTGCGATACATTTACTCGACTGCCACTTCTGTCATTAGGCTGCATCAAGACAGTGAAAAATTTAAAGTTGGAAAAGGGGTAAGGCAAGGAGATTCAATTTCTCCGAAACTGTTTTGTGCGGTCCTGGAGAGAGTGTTCCAGAATTTAAACTGGGATGAAGTTGGAATTAAAATTAATGGCGAATATCTTCATCATTTACGGTTCGCTGATGATATAGTCCTGTTTGCTTCAAGTGCAGAAGAACTACAAACCAGAATGGAAGAACTGAGTAACGAGAGTTCGAAAATAGGCCTTAAAATGAACTTAAGTAAAACAAAAGTAATGTACAACCAACATGCTGCAAAGAAGGAAGTGAAGATTAACGGAGAGACAATAGGCATAGTTGATGAGTATGTTTACCTAGGCCAGCTTAAAACATCGAATGCAAAGTTGACTGATGAAATAAATAGAAGATGTAAAATGGCGTGGAGTTCTTTTGGAAGACTACACTTTATTTTCAAAAGCAAACTTCCAATGTGTCTGAAGCGTAAAGTTTATAATCAATGTGTCTTACCTGTAATGATGTACGGCTGCGAAACTTGGACATTGAATGCGCAAACGACTCAAAGATTGAGAGTCACAGAAAGAGCAATGGAGAGGTGCATGCTAGGAATAACCAGGAGGGACAGGAAGAGAAATGAATGGATTCGCGCACAAACAAAGGTAGAGGATGTAATCAAGACTGCGAAGAAGATGAAGTGGAGATGGGCCGGTCACATAGCTAGACGAACAGATGGAAGGTGGACGACAAATGTACTACAGTGGATTCCTAGAGAAAAGAAACGACCGAGACGACGTCCAAATGTAAGATGGGTAGATGAAATCAAGCGTTTTTCAGGAGCTACATGGATGAGTATGCCCCCATTTCGATACACATAGAAGGGGAAGCTGATATCCTACACCATAGAGAAAACAGAAAAATGATGAAGATGATGATATATATATATATATATATATATATATATATAATAAATCACAGCCATATTCAATCCACTACTGGATGAGGCCTCTCCCCGAAGGGAGGAGTTGGTCTACTGCTCCCACGCTGACCAGACGGGTTGGGAGAGGAAAGCCGAAGCTCTCACTGTGATCGCCACTGTATTTTATTCACAGCAGCTCCCCAATTGTCCTCACGATGCTGGGTCAACACCGAAATTTTTGAGCCCCTACCGGGAATCGAACCCGGGACCGCTCGCACTGAAGTCGACGATATAATATTTGTAAAGCTATCAAACAGTTTAAACATATTGAACGAATGAATGAGAAGTGTAAATCAAACATTTAATACACGAGAATTAGCGATGTGCGAGGGTTCGTCGAAGTTTCGGGAAAGGAATTTGGTGGGGGGAAAAAATCCCGCTTCGATCTCGATTTTTGGTGAAATTCAGCACTGGAAAGTAAAGACATATTTGGCTCAGGCCAAGATAGGGTAGAAATGAGCATTGAAAAAGTAGAGGCCAGGCACATCGACATTCCCCTGGTGAAGCTGAGGAAAACCTTGGAAAACATCAGTCCGGATAGTCAGCCGTATGGTTCAAAACCCACCTGGGTCACGATGGCTAGGAAGAAAAACAATGAAAGAACTTGACTGACGATTTAAAGAAAATAAAAATGCATGTGATCGAAGTGACGGTATAGTTCCGAAGCAATAACGTCAGGTATACCGTTTTACATAGTTTTTTTTTTTTGTCAAAAAGTGCCAGCATATGAAGAAAATTTAAAAGGAGGTCCCGGTATATCATACCAGCGTATAACGTCTCATTTCGAACACTAAACATTATAAAGCTTAGAGAACATATTTGTATCTAAATTCGCACAATTTAAATTGTCGGAGTCAACTAGTCAAGATAGTTAGTTGGTCTGCAAACGAACATATGTGGGTAACTGACAGAGAATACTGCAAAATAAATATACACAGGTGACGTCGTGTGATGTGTTTTGAATTTTAGTGTCTGTCTGTAGGGGGTGCTAATTGACCACATGCTCATTCCTACTTGTTATGCATTTTGTGTGGGTTGGTTAGCAGTCACTCTCAACACATTTTGCTTTTAGTTCCAACAGTGAAAGTTCTTTCCAAGCCGCCAAGAAGCAGATGTCCAATAGCACATTTTTATCTTTCCTTATATTGTTAGTTAGGTTTATTGCACAAGCGGTGTCTGCTAATGCTAATATTCGGTACCGAATACATTCGAATGGAAGTTTGTGAAGCTATTATCATAGTTATTAAAGTGTAGAGTAATGGTTGGTAATTGTCCTCATTTTTAACAAATTCAGTTCCATGCGTGATTACAATGCAGGGGCGGATCTAGGATTTTTGTAAGGGCGCAGGTCTGAAGAGCATTCCTGCTAAATGATTTTTTTTTAAGTTTAAATTTATAACTTTTCCCTATTTATTGCAAAGTTTTATCATGGAATATGAGTTCGGTATTACCCAATTGTTGATTATTTCTAGACAAATTAGATCTATCCATAAACAAATTGAAGCTCTCTGGGGTAAATTGCTCAAATAATGCTACAAAATATTTTTTTTTCCCTTGACAGGACGCACGTAACCCGCGCCCCCTCAGGAACCGTCACTCTTATAATGATTAAAATTAATTTAAACATCCGAATGAACACAAATACTAAACAATATCAACACATTACAAAAATCGAATATTTGTTTCGAGTGGGCTTCCATGTGAACTCTTAGTATGCTGTTAAATTGTTTTTACACTGACATTTTGGGTAGCTATGAGACGTATGTAAAATTCGAAGACAATATACAGTAGATGTGTTACATAATAGTATAATTACTTTGCAGACGCTAGTATAGTGATTTATCCAGGGTTTCCAAACTTCAGGTCGGAAGTGTAAATATGCTATTTGGGGCTATATTAAAGTGTGCGAGTGTGTGTGTATGTGAGTGTGGAAGAACGGAAAGCGTAAAGCTGAAACTAGGAGAGAGTTCGATTTTACAGTTATCAACAATCACTAGGCTGGTAAGATATAACTAACTCTTAATATTTTATCCATATACATTCTCGATGACTTTTATAGATAATAACTGGAATGGAATCTACTTAAGAAAATAATACAAATTAAGGGGGCAGGGGAAAAAACAAGGCAAGTCAGTCTTCTGGTGCAATCGAGTTAGTGGAGTCATTTGATTGATGATAAAGAGAGGTTTCTCACGAAGTTATGATATGGGTTAGATACAGGTTGGTCAGGTTGGTCAAGAGTTATTTGCGCTCAAAGTTTTGTTTTACTGTGTAGAAACAAGGAATTTCTGGATTAAATTTTCGTCTTTCTGGATTTTGAAACATATTGACTTGCCTTATTTTTCTCCTGACCCTTCAAAAAGTCTATGTACGAGGTCAAGTCAGAAAGTAAGATTTCCTAATAAATATTTCATCTTGTCCAATTCTAGATATTAAGGTTCTTCTTGACTGTTGAAGAACAGCAGCAGTTTTCAGTTTCACGCGAATTATTGAGTGATACATGTCAATGTCAGCGAAGAAGACTCAATATGTGGAATATAAGATAATGATTAGTGAACCTTACTTTCTGACTGGCCCTTGTAATGCCATACATTTCTTTACACAGCACGAAGAATAGAGAAGGCCTTACGTCTATATAGAATAAAACGCCACTTACTCTTGACCCTACCTCATCCCGTCTACACGATTTGGGTTCAACAATAATGCTATCTCGTCCACTGATCTGTCTTTTTCTTTGGATGGTCACTTTAAGTCCTTCCTTAATCAGTTGCGAACACGTATGTTGAACACTAGGAGGGGTTGCGGGAACGATGAAGGTCGGAGATGCTGCCGAGGTGTCCGGCGGGGAGGACGCTGTGCGCGGGCTCGCCATATTACCACCACCTTCTGCCATATGGCCCGTCGTCGCCCCATTTTGATAATTGTCAAAAGGGTTCGACATCGCAATAAGCGAGTTCAAAATCTCCGGAGTTTTCGGAGTTGTACAGGAATTTTCCACCGTAAGGTTCGCAGAGGATGCGAGTTGTACGTTAAGGTTATACATGGTTGCTGGAAATATCTTCAGGAAGACGATAAAAACACTAAATTAAATAACAATAACAAAGAAGAAAAAAACACAGCAAACTCTCTTCATAAAAAATCCGTTTATCTTCTTCTAGAGAAAATAATTGATCCCACTTCACTAGCTTCGTTTCACTAAGTCACTAAAAACTCGCTTTTCTTTCACTAAGACATCTGGAGGGATACACTTTAAAAAAATGTTAATTATACGATTTTTTTTTTATCTTCAACTAGTTTGTGCAGTGGACGCGGCACCGGCGGGAAATCGCCGTTTGCCCGCGCCTGCGCAGTGATCCCTGAGTTTTCACGACAACTGTTCTACAAAATGGCTTCGTATGTGCGTAAAACTCAACAACTATGGCGTGCTAGCGAGACAGCCGAGGGTTGTGGGTCCACCAAGACGGGAAGTTGTGCTAATCCCAACCATCGAGCAGGTGTGACTTATCCTGTAAAAAAAGAAACAGAGGAAATACGTATTAATTAATTTGCCAAGACGTATCTTTAGTTGATTACTTAAGAATATAATTAAGACTGATTGAAAGACATATGTTAAACAAAACAAACAAAAAAAATAAGACAATTTATATCTGACCGGAAAGCATTTGGAACACATCAGCCAATCTTACGTTAAAAATGGAGCTCGTCCATTTTCCTCGATTATTTTAATTTGAATGCAGGGACGCATAAAATAATTTATTTCTAATATTTTTTTTATTTGCTTATTTGAACAGTTTCACGTAACAGAGGCCTACAAACTGTATTAATTTATCAATTCACCTTGAATATCTCTCTCTCAATTTGTATGACATGTGTACTATACGAAGTTATAATATCTGTATATACACGTTATGGTTTGCATAAAAACTAAAGCGTGTAGCCAAATGACTTAGAACAGTGGAGTGTTTCATTTCAGTATTGACAGGAATTGTCATGACGTCATACTTAGCTAGTTGTAGCTACTTGTATATAATGACAAATAAGAGTGCCAACAAGCAGCTTCCTTTCAGTTGCCAACTTAGCGTATTGGTAGATTGTCAGAAAGCTAATCTGAAGGACCTGAGACCGAATCTTGATCTAGTTTTGTTTATATTTTTTCCTTTACGAAAAATAACTTTTCTCTTTTATATATATGCATTAGGAAATTTAAGAAAATTAGTGACCAAGGACACTTGGAGGTTAGATAAGGTCAGGTACGGTGTTTTTTTTTTATTGCACACACGGTTAAATTGTGTTTTTCTCCACAAGTAGGCAAGTGTGACGTCATCACAATTTATGTCAATACTAAAATGAGACTCGTCAAAACAGGACTTTCTCGCCCCTGCAAATTAACCAGGGGGTACGTCATCAGTTGGGCTACTGAAAACTAAGGCGAGGTGTGCAAGGGGGGCGCAGTGCGTGTCCGAAGGAAGCTGGGCGGCGTGAACCGCGGGGAAGGGGCACAGACTCCGGTTAGCGGTGGGCATACGCGAAAGTGCTGTTTGTAAATTTTCCCAATTCCTGTGCTTGTAATTTTTCAGGGGCGAGAGAGTCGTCTCAAACTGCGCAGTGCTGTAGCACCAATGACCTCTATCTAAAAAGCGATACTGGACTGACTGGAAAATTTCTTGAATATATGAAGCCAGGGAGCGGAGAGAACACTTAATCTCGTTAGTCCACTTCCAGTCTAAACCAATATGGACGAAAATTTCGGTTCTAAGTCAGTATTTTTACGCTTGATATCGTAAAAATGTGCGGCTCGTTTTTGTATTTATGTTTAATTCTTGCAAAAAATGTAAATATTATTTGCAGTGTTTTCTATTATATGTAGAGTGCGGTGTATTATTATGTGAATAACTCAGGAATTAAGACTTAAATAAGAAAACGGGCCACACAGCGATAAGAAGAGTATAAAACTGAGTTAGAACTTAAATTTGATCCACACTGGATTAGACTGGCAGCGGCCAAACGAGTTTAAATATTTGCTATGGCGTTTATCTTTCGACACTAAGCAGTCACTTCAGTATCGTTACGTAGAGTTGGATATGTTTAACTATAGATGGCAACGTTTATAGGCTGTGCCAGATGTGACGTCATTGACTTAACCAAGATTATTAGAATTAGATGATCCGTCAAAATGGAAAAACCACAGAACCCAACCATAACAAAGTTAAGGCAGATTTTCATGAACGCTTGCGTTGCTTGCGATTAAGGTGAGTAGCCAATTGAAACACGTGTTTCAATTGGCTTTTAACCCAAATCGCAACAACGCAAGCTTCCAAGGAAATTACTCTTTCTTGTGTTGTTTAATTAAATAGTATACCGTACATTTAATGAAATTAGCGTATCAATATGTAAAGTTACGAATAAATAACTCTCTCCTAAACTCTGGCCGTGCACACCACAATGGGAACCTGAATTTTAAAAAAAGTTGGTACTTTCGGATTGTTTTTTTTTTTAAATTTTGTCCTATCAGCTAATTCTAACATCGTTGGTTAAGTCCATGACGTCATCTGATACAACTATAGTTTGCTCTAAAAACATTGAAAAAATAAATACTGTTGGTTTAATATTGACTGGAAATACCTAATAATAATTTATATTGTTCAATAATTGAGGTTTTAAGTTTCAAAATATGTTATTTTCTGTAATTATGTAAATGTATGTGTATTGATACTTGTAACTATTGTTGTTTATCCTACGTATTAAAAATACAGGGACATGACGAGAAAATTGGTACAAACAAGTTAAATACCTGCATGTTCTCACACTCAGGGATGTATCTAAGCTCCAATGCTATATTCGCTAACGTTATAAAGTTCTCCAACACTATCAAGGCAGAAGGCTCCCAGTCGCATGTGGCCTCAATACAATAGCGAATAGGCATAGTCAGTGTTCGATTTTCGCGATTTCCAGAGATGATGAAGAATTTCTCACCATACTTTAGTCACGTTCATGTCCCAGGCTAGGGGAAGTGCCAGGGAAGATTTTTGCAGAGGGAGGGAAATCCCAACCACCCCCAGCCAACGAAATCAAACATTTGGCATAATGGGAGAAATTGGCGTAACTAGAAAAAATTTCTAGGGGGGGGGGGCAAGTCCTCGTAATGAGAAAGCTGGAAATCCGTGATGTGAGGTCTTCACTCGTCAGTAATTTCATATTTCGTGCTTCATCTTACAATTTTCTTGTACAGCCAAAAGGAATATATCCTGATTAAATCGTTATTTATCTTATATTTCAACTGCTATCCTTCGCTTAGTTTCTTCCTCTGCGTTCCATAACTTTGGAATAAATTGTAAAATTTCCGCATCTATTGATGAGAAAACATTGTTCAATTAACAGTAGAAACATGATGTACGACTGTTCATCCCCAAAAATTAATGCGGGGCTGAGATGGGCAATTGTGCCCAGCTCTAACTTTTGATGTCCTCCCTTTTCAGTTTAGTTCTCTCATCTGGTTTTCACTTGGGTCAACAGCCGCCGTTGATAAAGTTTCGGCGATGTATCACTTTGGGTAGGATGAATAAAAAGAAGACAAAGCATTTGCATAAAAAAAATTTGAAGTAAATGCTTCAAAGTGAATGCATACAACGTAAAGCAAAAGCTCGTTCTCTGTTGGACGTAAAGGTTTTTGGTTTGGTTACTTCTGGCCGAAATATCTATATAGATTCTTTCTACTTACTAACCTAACCCTCACAGTATTTATCATAACAGCAAGAATTTATTCGTAAATAGGTTTGTTCTTATGCCAATCTTTGTCCTCTCTTTACAACAACGACTAAGAACTTGAATTTGTATATGTTCTTTACCCATCCATGGCTACGGCAGGGGAAAGGCTTAGTCACAAATGTTATTAACATATTTATTATAATCTTTAAAATTTGTTAGAAACATAGGGACATTTTTTTTTTCAGACACATCCAATTCACCTTTACGACGCGCATTTTTTGAAGCAAATGAAGAAAGACGAGGCGAGGCTTGAATGCCTAAACAAAAAATGCATTTTTTTTTCAATTATATGGCAGATCCAGGCTATTACAGAGGTATACCTAAAAAAAAGTGTGGAGCACATCAGAGCGCGATTAGTAAAATAGTAAAACATGTTTCGGAGAAAATCAGTGGGTGAAATGTCCATAATCAACCCAAGAAATGAAACAAACAAAAGATGAATGGCACATGTTGTACAGTCTTGCTTGCTGCATTACACACATGGATTACACACATATAGAGACGCAGATAGTTTTACTCCGCTATGACGAGTAGGGTCTGTATCCATCTTACGGATTTCCAAGCATAAATATACAAGCAGTATGTAACACAAGCAAAATATTTACAAGTGTTGACGCAAGCTGGCCTGTGTCTGTCCAGGATAACTGAATATGGGAGAATCACCATTCGGGACAAAATACGTCATTTTCGTAATTGTGTAAACCTATTTATAGCTGTTGAAGGATATTGGATTAAGCATTGGCTCCTGATCCTTGATGCAATAGAAAATAACCACAGGATTTACAAATGAGTTCTGAAAAGGGAACGACAACCAGAATTGAAGCATTTGCTTCTGTTACTGAAAGCAAAAGCACGAAGGAAAGATTCATACCAAGTGAAGCACATGCTTTCCCTTCGGCCTCTTGCTTCTGAGCCAACTCTTTTCCTTCATCCTCATACTTCGAAACATTTACTTCTGTTTTATTCATCCCACCCTTTGTGCTGTGGTACTTCTTGCAGTAACACTGTTGTTAATTTTTGCATCAGGACGACAATTTGAAAAAATGATCTTATATCCTTAAACTTGCTCATCTAGTCCCTGACCGAAGAATAAACCGAAAGATTGAAAATATTGGTAATAATTGCTTATTTGCTGTGAAACTCATTCAGCTTTGTTTGGCATAGACTTTCCTTTTAAAATGTTCTTCCTTCTTTCTTCTTCGCTTACACAGTTGCCAGAGATGTACTTAAATTAAGTCCTTCGCCACGCCATCTTTAGTTACAGTGCAAACTTCCATTTACAGGTAATAATTCTAAATGAATGAAAACATTAAAGGACAATCAATCGTCTCACGCCACATCTGGGAACTCTGTATTGTAATAATTTTCATTTATATTATTTATAATTTAAAAAAAATGTCTGTGGGCTGCATTCAGCTTCCTATGGGGGCACAAGTCATCTGGAGGGGCCCTGGCCCTCCTCTAGTTACGACAAGGATGGAAGAGATGATCTCGTAAGACTTGACTTCGGAGCTCCAAGCACTTGTATCAGTGAGTGGTACGAACTGTACCAGTGAAGTTCTGTATGAAATAATTTTGCACCCTGAAACGGAACAATTGCTCAGATCATGTAGCAAAAATGAGGAAACTTGTTGTTCCATTTAATATATATGATACGGTCACAATCATTTTATAATTAGCAGTACTTGGAAACGTTCATTTTTAAGAGTTGTTACTATTTTTCGCTTCATCTAAACAAGCTTCATCAGGACTTTAAAAGGCTTTTAAAATTCACAAGTCGAAACAAGAACCCAGAACCTTGAGAACACTGGTCTACGTCACGGACTACACGACCACCGCGACCGACTTATCAGTAATTAAGAAAGATAAAAATTCCTGATGATTGTAGTTTTAAATGTGTTTTACCTCTGAGACTCCGTGATGAAACTAGATTAAATCAAGGAAAATTTTGTTATCAACATGTCCAGGTTCATTTCTTTATACTTTGAAAATTCTAAATGATAGCTTACGTAATTATAATTTCGCCGATTTTCATAACTAATGGACATTTTTTCGAGTGGTAGTACGTAATTAAGATATTGATGGGCGTTCTGCCCGTAGGCAGATCCTGACCCGAAGGTCCCTGGACAAGATGAATCGATGGTGGTTTAACATTACCTTCTATCGGATGAAGATGACGTCCTAAGGACGGGACCTACAGTTTAAAAGTGGACTCTGAATCACATGTGTCCCCACGTGGAATCGATCCCGGGAATCCTTGATTACAAGGCAGCAAACGTTACCACTTATCCATAGAGGACGTAATAGACAAGATACACAAATTTCTATGTTGGTTATCTTTTGTAAATATAAAAGGGATGTATACTGTCATTAGCGTTTCAATGTAAAGTGAATTTAAGAGAATAATTGGATGAATTATATCCTATTTTCTGCTATAATTATTCTTATGGAATAAAGATGTGCGGTTTTCTGTCCTTTTTTTTCTAAAAAAAAAAAGAAGTGGAATAACTAAATATTATTATGAAAGATTTTCAACTAAAACAATGCAAGACTTGCGAACTCCTTTTACTACATCGAACTACAAAGGAGAAACGGGACACAGAACGTAGTGGAGTACGAGATTAAAGAGAACAGAGCGAACGAGAGAGAGAGAGGGAGAGAAAATGAGAGAGAGACTGGGGTAAAGATATGAAAGCAAAAGAAAGAAATCACAGTTTTGACACAACAAACACACGAGGTCTAAAATTACAGTGTGCTGTATATACCTTTGGCTGGCATCGTAAAGCATAACAGTAATTATTTTCTGGTATTCTATTCCACCATCTGCTAGAGAAGAAACAACCAGTCACTCGTTGTTGTGTGAGTGTAAATATGGACCACCCAACTATTCGACAGAACTCTCTCTCTTTGTGTGTATATGTGTGTGTCTGTCTGTGTATGTGTACGTTTCTCTTTCTCTCTCTCTCTCTTCAGATAGATAGAAAAGAGATTCTTGGTTTTCTCTGTTATTCACTGCATCTCCCGTAGCATATCATTTATATGGCGGGATCCCTTCATTTATCTTGCACGACGAAAAAGACATACACCAGCAGTATGTTGCTTGCATGCATTCCGACTACGTGGAATGTTTTCATCACGGTGTCACAATAGATCTACGAAAACTGGGACAAAAGCAGGGTGGTGGTTCTTCATTCTAATGCATCTTACGAAGGTAAAATCCAGAAAACAAAAGAAACAAATTTCTTGAATATTAATACTCCGTCCTTAATATATCTCGTTTAGAAGCTGTTACTATTCAATTTTAAATTAGGCCCTTAAAACTTAAATGAAGTTTAATTTTACTTTTCGCTTCAGTCCCCTTCTTGCACTGCTTCTGTTGTATGCGTGATAAAAACAAAACAAAAGAGAGCATATTCTTGCCTTAATTCAAGGTGCCCGGAAGTCGAATGGCTTGATGGAATCTAAGGCAAACCTCAATTTTGATAGTCAGCGCCGAATCTAAACCCAGGACCTAAAAAAAACTGAGACGAGAGCACACTGAATATGATCCGCATCTCCTTATGCCACCAACAATATACCTATTGTTGTCCGAGTTGCATATAATCAATGATTTGATTGCTTAAGGTGACAACGAAACGGTCTGTATATTTCTAAAGTCACTTAAAAGTGCACCTTAATAAAAAGATTTAAAAAAAAATAACAAATCGCATTCCCAGAATTGCGCTAGAAATTAAAAATAATAACTAGGGACAGTAAAATTTCGAGACTGGCGAATTCATGAAAAAAATTAAACAAGTATCGCATGGAGTAGATAGATGATTGCCAACTTTGTATGAAAATGTGCTTTCTAACTCACGAAATAGTCGCGAAATTAGAACATATTAGCTTCCATCCACGAGAAATTATATAACTTTTATTCATTCACGCACGAAAATAATGCCTAAACAATCAAAAATTAATATTATTCATCTTCAAACTTCTGCAATGGAACTCGTGTAGTACGGAGAATGTTAGAACGTAATATACTGAATCCTCCATAGATAGCAGCAAATTTGCGAACATGGTTTGCCCTCTAGCGGAGAAAATAGTAAATAATAACATTTAGTGCATTGTTCGAAATCAATGTAAGATTTTCTTTAGAATTCTTTTTTTTTTCAATACAAACATTTCTCATTTTTGAAAAGTTGAATTCTCGATTAGGAAGTGGAAGAGAGTGAAAACAATAATGGAAATAAAGAAGAGAAAGGTTAATTGTTTGGGACATTATTCATGCATTTATACACAGAGAATATATTGAATAATGTTATTAAATTGATGATTGAAGGAACAAGAGGAACATGAAGAAGACGAAACGCAAAGACTCATACGCTAAGACAGAAGAAAATTGTAAAAGAAAGCAGAACATTAAACTTACTTCGAAGTACTTGCCGCTATCGCGAGAACACTAATAAATAAATAAAGGGTGGATGTTTAGAGACTAAGATATTGAAAATAGTGACGCGAATAGAAGGTAGAATTCTTAGAAACTGGCACTAAAAGGTTTAAAAATAAGTACTTGAAATTTCTGAAGATAAGCATGGAAAATAGAAATTCCGCTTTAATGAACATGAAATATACTTTTATAGAAAGGTCGTATTTGATAGATGGTTTTGAGAGGGATCCACGGGATTCGGAGGGGTGTCCAAGGTATGTCTGAGCTTGAAATATGTATTAAATACGGATAATTAGCCTTAAAAATATACTAATTATGTCTAAAACTCTGATTTGGGGGGGAGTTACGAACCCCCGGACCCCCGTTCATTACGTCAGAGAAACGTGTTCACATGAGAAAGGAAAAAAAAAGCTAATCTTTGTGACATTTCGTGCCACGGAATTGAAAGAGAAAATATAGTACAAATTTAATTTAAAAGCTTTAAAATATCCATTTCAATTCCTTGTTCCCAGAAATTCCTCACGATAGCCGCTCGTCTTTTTTATAACTAATATTTTCTAACTTTTAAAGAATATGCATTACTCCTAACACATTAATTATTATTCCACTAATGATTAATTCTGAATATGTACAAAATAGTTGAATACAGTTGTAAATGACTTCCCAATTTCAAAGTATAAAAACTGCTCTTTATTTATTTGCAATGACATGCAATTTACGTTAAATGAAAGAAGAAAGTTTTAGTGGCTGGCAACTGTGATGTTTAGTTACGCATTCCGCCGGTAGGACGACAATAAATCAAGATGGCCGAAAATGAAGACAGGAGAGCATCTTGTATTCTCGAATTTCTTTGAAACAATCTGTAGTTAGTGTTCAACCAAGTTTTAGGACGAAGTTCAGGTTAGATCCACCAAGCGGACACTCAATACGGAAGTGGTACAGATAATTTAAAGAAAGTGGGTGTATCTACAAGAGGAAATCAAAATTTGAGAACACAAAATGCTCTCCTCTTTTAGTTTTCGGCCATCTTTATTTATTATCGCCCTAGCGGCGGAATGTGTAACTAAACATCACAGTTGCCAACCACTAAAACCTTAGAGTTTTTCTTTCATTTAACGTAAGTTGCATGTCATTCATTGTAAATCAATACACGTGAGTTATTAAACTTTGAAATCGTGAAGATAATTTACAATAGTCCTGTATTTAATTTTGATTTTACCGACTTGAAACTATCCACATTTCACGAATTGATATTGTTTTATTTGGCTAAGTCAAGAAACCACAAATTCTAACTTATATTTCAACAGAATAAAAAGCAGGACCACATTTTCTTAACCTCTAATTAGACACATGAATCGGTCAACCAACAAGACACTGAATGACATAATTTACGTGCTTCTAAACTTTTTTTCGTTACTCTTTTTTTTATTCCTGTCAGGGATATCATTTTGTACACTGCAACGTATTTTTTTCTGCTTAGTTCTTCTTTTTTAAATATGGAAGTGTTAACATACATTACAATTACTGAAGCTCACGATTTGTGGAGGGAAACCATCGCTTGGTTAGGAGAAAGCAAATCCTTGCAAGCTTAGTTAACTAGAACGCGTAGGCGTTTGCTTTTACACCCACCGAGGCCAAAGAATGTACATACTGCATACCGCCAGTGGAGTACCCCAAGGCAACTAACTGGGTCCACATTGCAATAAAAAAAATATCTTCACGCTTGAGATAGATAGACTATCTTCGTCTTTTTCTTTTCTTCTTCAGTAAATGCGCTTTTAATTTCTTTATGGTGATTGATTCACTTTGGACTGCATTACTGAAGACTACATTAGTAAAATTTATATCAGGAACACATCCAACTATTTTCATCATATCGTGGAGCTTGTGGTCGGTGAAAGAAATTATATATTTAAACATTATTTTTACTCCTTTTGTTGACAAAAACATAAACAAAACAAACTACTATTTACTGTTATTGCCAAAAAAATAGAACATGTTTTTCAAAATATTTTTCTTTACTTATTAATTTCTCTAACACTTATTTATTTTTAGTATTGAGCTAAAGTGTTCTATAAAAAATATTTTAACTTATGTTAATGGTGTAATTTATTAATATATTCGGTTAAGAATATTCGGAATATATGGGATGGAATAATTAACTCGTACTTGCCTATTGTTATCATCATCATCATCTTAGTATATTTTATTTCATAACGTGTAGTGGAGTAAAGCAGACGTGCTGCAATGAATTGTCATTAACTTGAAAGAGTTCCCGACATAGGAAAGCTTGGGAACCATCCTGTAACGTATCTATTTACTACATCTGTAAAATTAGCCCTGAAAATATATTTTCTCCGGGATACCTACACGGTGGAGATATGAAATATTGTAAATTTTATTAAACCTTATTTTCCAATCTGGATACTAAATATACGCATATTCTATTAACCATCTTGATGACGTGATATTGAAGTTTTAAAAAACTACCTTTTTTTTAATTTTAGTTAACAGTTTTATTTCTTGAGCCGCTATGTTGTTAAAGGCTTTCAGGTGTTTTTTTTTTTTAAGTTTCCTTGATTTCAACGCAGAGAAACGAAGGGTTGGGTTTAACTGATCTTAAAGGAACCAACTTGTAAATTCTTTTGCAGTCGCGAAGAATGAGAATAAAAAAAATGCCAGGATTTCGAATTTGTGGGTGAGCAGGGGAATAGGGCAACAGTTAATTTGAAGTATTCAATTTCAAGCTTTTAAGGAAGATTAGTTTTACAATAAAAGGGACAAAATCCCAACAGATGAGCGCATAACTCAAGGCTGTAAACTACAAATAAAGATCTAGATTGAATCTAGATTACGTTATCATTTTTTAACGCAACAGTTTAATTAAGAGAACCTGAATTAACATGCAATATTAAGAAATAATATCATAAAAATATTGAACACAAAATCATGTCGCGCTCTTTGAGTTACTAATGATCTTCTTTTACACAAAGTTGTCAACAGACATATTAAATCATATTAAATCAACAGACATATTAAATCATATTAAATCAACAGACATATTAAATCATATTAAATCAACAGACATATTAAATTCGAAACTATGTTTAGTCTCTTCACATGTTGCATTATTCGGTTCACTATTATTGATCTAACATTACATGAATCGAAATCATTGCTCGAACAAAATAATAATAATTGCTTGAAATGAAGATCGCTGATAAAAATATTGTTTGTTTTATCTTAACAAACAAGGAATCCCACTCAGCAGAAGCGTGTCCACTGCATAACCGAGAGGTTGTTCGTTTGAATTCCTGACTTGATTATACACATTAGCGATGGCTCCTACTAGCTAATATTTATCCAACCCATTCGTTAAATATACAGCATTTATAATTTTAAAAAATGGACCTTCTTGATTTTCCTACTCTTACAAACACGTTCTATCTTATGTCAAGCCAACATATGATAATGAGCATTTCGTAACATTAATCTGGCATATGTTGAACCCAGAATACATGCTATCTCGAAAGACTGTAGCCCTATGGATGAGTGTTAACACTCGCTGCCTTGTAATCAAGGAATACTGGGTTAAATTCCCAGCGGGGACATAAGAGGTTCGAAGCCCACGTTAAACTCTATGTCCCGTCTTTAGGACGTCATCTTCATCCGATGATGGCTATGACAAACCACCATCGGTTCACCATACCGATCGTCACTATGTCATTTGTGAATGAGACTTAGTCTCTTCTAATTGATTAGACAATAAATTAAATAAAAAATAAAATAAAATCAAGAACTTCGGGAATTGGTTAGTAACAAAGGACTACATGTGTACCGATGAGAAATTTAGAAGCGAAAGGAAGTGAGAACCTCACCCTAGCTCCCGTAGAGAAAGGAAAACTGAAATTCTTAATTCCATAACACTAGCAGAATGAAGAGATTGTATTTAAACAGAGAATGTACTCGCGAGTGAAACATTGCACGAGTAGATTTAAATTCAGTTAACAATGCAGTTATTGAGAGCAACAGGTTGAAAATCCTTAAATCTAGCCGTTGCAACTGCACCTTCCCGCAAGCTATATTTTCAACAAATTTCAGTCAACTTCATATCCGTAGAGCTACAATTTCACCTTACTTTCACCGATGCACTTTTCACAATGCATTCTCAAACATACACTTGCAACTTCACTCTCACAGCTCACAGATTCATCTCATTCTGACGTGGTGCGGGTGTGTCAAGCTGAAGTTAGCCATCATAAAATGAATACTTTTGTCCAGTTCAAAACACGCTTCTCTTCTTATGGAATGTGTTTTTACTATAATTATCTTTTTCTGACTATTTTTCACATAACTAATTTCTTTTCTGCCTTCATTTTTCTCACATACATAAATTTCTTTTATTACCACGCTTTTAATAACTTGTCTGCCAGGTTCAAATCTTGCAATCTAATTTTCACTCGCTTCCCCTTGTTCAATTAGTTGGAAATTTTGAGCATTTGTAAGTGTGATAACAAAACAGAAATGAATCGCTAAAAATGTTAAACTTTGAAATCCAAGGTGACCACGGCACCATTTTAAAAACTTCATTTTCTCACCCAAAACGCCTGGAAGTTCCGCAACCCATCTGACTTTATTGCTTTGTGGTGTTGCTTATTATTCAAGGGAACACAGAACACTTCAGATTAGAGATATATCTAAGATAGTAGGCAGAACCGGATCTTAAAGAAGCTGGTTCTGAGGGAACCGGGTAGTAATCGGTTCCAAAATCATGATCCGGTTACCCTAATCCTTGGTTCCAAGACCCATATTCTCCGTTCCAAGATACCCGGTTCCAATAGTATCCAGAAACGGATCCGGGTAATGCAAATTCGGATCCATGTGGCTACCTCTACTCAGATACAGATTAGAGCCTTTCATATTAAGTTGTATTAACATTGTATTAGACTTTAAAAGATTCAAATATATATTTTAAAAGCCGCTTTTAAAAACCATGCTTTTTTTTTAATAGATTCAAAAGAAGAAAATAAATCTATTTACAAGCGTGGAGGGCTCTTAACAAAATGATGCTCGTGATAACTATTACATCATATTAACACGAACATAATCCTCTATGAGGGCTCCACGCTTTTGATTTTTATTCTTTTAATTCTAAAAAGTTATACCTAGATTAACATAATTATTTTCTACTTTTATTTATTATTATTATTATTGTAAAAGCCTAGCTATTAAGAGGTTTATATGTATATATAATATACATATATGTTTTATCTTTCAATGTTCATATCCCATTTGACAAACTAGGTTTACGTATTCATTCATGGAGGTCAATATCGAATACCAAACATATGGTGTAAAGAAAAATACACTATTCACTTGTTGAAAATGTTTTAACGAGATCTTAAGAAGTGCCGTTGAAGAGAATTCGCGGTTCTCTTTTTTAATTTTTTTTTTCTGAACGAGATCATTTCTTCTTCTTCTTCTGCCTTCCATAGGGTCTCTCACGAAATGAAAAAAAAAAAACAGCAACTAAGAAACCGAAACACTTCACCACACTCCGGTGTTGTTCCTGATCTTTATCTCCTAGTACGTAAAAGAGCAAATGGCTAAGAAGGAATTAATTTATGCGTTCCCACCCACCCAAGTACTTCAGCATATACTTGAGAGGGCCTCAAGTATGGGTCAGCAGCACAAGAGACTAATGCAAACACTGCGTACTCTACGTAACGTGACTGTGGTTTTCATGTCAAGGATACACACAACAGACACAGACATTTACTTATGGACACCGCTGCTGAATGCTTGGGTGTAAATCATTTTCCTTTTATCGTACAACCAAAATCAGCCAACAATAATCCTGCCTGTTTTCTAAAACTTCTATTTATGGATTAGACAGGCACTTATGGCCCTTGAAGTCTGAAGGATGACGTTCCTCTGCGAGCTATCTTCCGGGGGAAAGAAAGGGGAAGCTACCGGTCAACATATTGACAAACTAAAAGAAACTGCTTCTCTGCAAGTGTAGTTGATTGATTGAATTATCATTAACGTCTTAAACGAGCTGCTAAGCTACTAAGAACTGGACCTACAGTTTAACGTGAGCCCCGAATCACTTGTGTCCCCACCGGAAATCGAACTCGGGATCCCTTGATTACAAGGCAGCGAGCTGTGGAATTGTAGTAAAAAGATAACTATTTATGCCAATTTTTTAATATTTTATAAATACATTAATTATGATCATTTTTCAACTGGTCTTCTCGCCTTCTGACGAACCTGTGAAATATTAATTACTTAATCATTTACTATGAACAGCCATAAAAATTCGAATATCTGGGAATGGGGACTTCGGAAGAATTCACATGCTTGAAGATAGAATTACATGCAAAACGTTTGAGAAATATTTATCTAAGGCATTCATAAATGTAAGAGATGTCGTCCCTTGGCGAACAATTTCCCTGCCTACGGTAGAGAATGTCGGCCAGGGCCTTACGTAGGATGTTTTGGTACCATCCCAGCACTTGCCTAGTGAGAACAGAGCAAGACCCTGGGAAATTTAATCAGGAAAGTCGACAACAGAACTCGAAACTTGCGTATATATCCAATGTCTGTAAGAAGATAATTAAATTATAGCATTTCTGTGCTTAAAAGTCGACATTTATGTGTTTAAAAAGTATCTTGATAGTGAAATTCTATCGCTAATTTTTGTCCATAATTTTATTTCCTTGTCCGAGTACTGCGAATGAAAATTCCCCTATCTTTACTGGAAGTCTTATATCAACATTTGCTTTGTACTGATAAATTGTGAGACCTGCCCCAAGTATCCAACAGACTCTTCATCTCAAATTACAAGACCAGTACGTCACTATTAAGCGACTTCCCGCTCCGTTCATAATTTTATATGACTCCGTTTTGTATTATTACCATGTAAATATTAACTATCTACTCACGAAATATACATCAAATATTAAAAAAAAAAAGTTTAGAAATTGTAAATCTATCGACATGTAAAGAGAATGCATAAAAAAATAACATTAAAATAAAAAAAAATACTTCCTTGTTCACCTTTGGGTTGAAGGAATCTTAGCAGAAGGAAGGGAGGCGGAGACTTCTGTTCTCTTCGTGTGTACATACACCCGCAACACAAGGGTTCGCATGGTAAGCATGTGTGTAGGCAGAACAACTTTATGTTTTGCATACAAATTTATATTGCTGCTTTTTTGGTTTTCTTTCTTCTTTTTTCCCTTTTCATCTTCCTATTGCCATTACTATAAAAGTGTACGGGACCTGACGTATGGTATGTAGCACGTGAACCTTTCCGTTCACACACCTACTATTCAACATAATCCCTTTTACTTGCCTCCCTCTCACAAAGACACTTTTGACACTACAGCACATTTCACATTGAAATATAACCATTACTGTTGTAATAATAATAACGCAGAAATAGTACTCAAGAAATCGCTATAAAATACTGAATAAGGACAAAAGGGAAAACGTATTACAAATACAAACCAGGAACGGTAGAAGAAAATAAAACGTTAACTCTAAATTGGAACAGAACCATATTAACAAACAGAACAAGCCAATCACAACAGACCAGACGTACAATAGTAGTTGACGAGAAAAGAAACAAGTATTTTCCTTATAGATGTAGCAGTTTAGGACTCACACATTAGGAAAAGTATAGAGTCAAAAATAAGAGAAACAAAACCAAATTAGGGAAAGGCATAAAGAAAAAAAAAGAGAAACAGAAACAAATTTAGAAAGGGCATAGAGACAAAATCAAGAGAAATAAAAACAAATTCGGAAAAGGTAATTAGAAAAGAAAGAGAAATACAAACAAATTACGGAAAAAGGCACAAAGATAAAAACAAGAGAAATGGAAACGAATTGAGTATAGGCATAGAGACAAAAGCAAAAGAAAACAACCAGTACAGAATGTCAAAGAATAAGTCAAAATGAAACAGGAAAGGCCTAACAATAAAACTCATAGTGCATCTCCAACGCAGGAGCAATAGGTCTACACAAAAATGTAAGGGAATTCTATGTAGCTTTTATGTTCGTTTAAATTACATTTTTAGATTGAAGTGGCATCTACGGCTTTCGATTATACGTATGGTTTTGAGGGATGATGGACCTCGGCGATCCTTATTTACGTGAATGAATTGCAAGAAACGGATCACTGTTTCTACTGTATGTATCAGCCGGATACTCTCACCTTGTGAAACTAACGAAAACCAGAAAAAAAAATCCAAACTTATGTTAGTTGTTTTTGGCAGCATTTGAACCTTTCACTCGATAATCTCTATAACACGTTGCTAGGCAAAAGGTTCCGAAGTCTTAATTCGACAGTGTACAATCTAAACATACCTGAAGACATTGTTATCCTAAGCCTCAAGTTTTTGGTCAGCAATTTAGTAATCGGTCCCTTTCAATTTGCTGGTAAATGTTATCGGTTTCGGCTACAGTTCATCCTTACTAAAGTTTTAGAGAGTGTTCTTCAGGTTGTCTACACAAATGCTGGGATGGTAGCTAGAACAGGTCCTTTTCTTCTGCTCATCCCCTTTCCAAGAGGTGCTTGCCGAGGGACGATATCCCTCAGATTTAAATACTTTAAATAAAAAGCTATCACATCCATGTTCACACAAAACTGGGTTATTGCAACCAATATTTGGAATCGAAATACATTATCTGCTAAAGTTAAAACAAAAATACTACCGAAGTTTCCACGAAATTGTAACTTCCAAAGGAAATAAACAAGAATTCGCTAACCCTTGATCTTTCATGTAATGAGTTTGGAGCAAATGAAAGGAATTCATGCAATTATACTGATAGAGATCTTACACAAGAATATGAAAAACTGAGCTACTTGCAAAATCTTACACGTAATATTGAAGGGTAAGGGGGAAAATGATGAAACACCATTTTGGGCCCATTTCGAACTAGTAGTCTCCTCTGTTTGTTCACAGTGTGTACTACAATGGTGCATTAAACGTTGGAATATATCCAGAACCATTATTGCTCACATTAAAAGAATGTTTAAACAATTCAATGTGTTTCAATGGGACTTGAAACTTTATTTTTCATTCTTTAGCCAAATGAGTCCAGATGGAGTTTCATCGTTTTGCTTTTTCCTGGCCCTTCAATTACAATTTAATTTTATAGCCAGAAAACACCACTATAAAGAAGTCGCCGAGACAGAGAATCAGTGCAAACTACAATTGCGTAGATAAAATAGTCTAAAAGGAGTCAGGGGGTCCGGTGGCGCAGTGGTTGAGTGCTCATCTCTGGTGTTAGGGTTCGTCGGTTCGATCCCTACTCATGTCATGTGGGATTTGTGGTGGGCAAACACCGCGTGCGTGGGTTTCTTCGGGGTTCTCCAGTTTCCTCCACCAATAACCCCATCATCATCCATACGGTCAGAGCCAAAATTAAAAATTGAATTCAAATTAAAAATTCTTATCAAATATGTCCTGGCCGTTTTTATATGGACTTAAATAAAATCCAAAATTCAAATAAAATAGTCAAAGAACTTGATGTAATTGTTTAAAAATAGTGAAGACTCGTATTGGTCAAGAGGTAAGCCCAATTGCTTTCTCTGGGGCGTAGTCATGCCTTCAAGTCTCGTTGGGTAGTGTTTTGAAGTCCACTTTAGAGAAAATTGTAGATCCGTCCTTAGAAGTTCACCAAATTGTTTTGGACGTTAACAACAAATCAATGGAGAGAAAAAAAACTATGAGCAAAATGGGTACTAACATGTATTCAATTGAATACACAATAAACGAATGCCAATTATTTTCACTCAAGGCGTTTTACGTGAGCGTAAAATAAGGAGGGCGTTGCTGACGTGAAATAGCCGTCAAGAAAGCAATTCCGGACTCGAATTTGTGCACTTACAAGTTCAGAAGAAAGTTTTTTTTACAGAAAGAAAGAAAAAAATATGTATGTAAAGTTATATAGTTGGCACAGTAACATTGTAATATTAGATGTTGAAACTGGATTTCGTTATTCTCTTTGAAATAATTAGAATTCCAAAAAGAGAGAAACGTATGTCTTGACACCTCGCCCACTTTCCTTAACCTCTCCGTTCTCCTGACAACCTGACGTATCTATGTAACAGCACAATCTCTTTACTAAATTAAAAGTTAAAAAAAAAAAAAAAATCAGACAAGTACAGGAGAGGAAAAAAATATAGAAACCGGAAAGATCTACTGTTAGCAGGAGGCGGTCGTGTTTTTATTTTTTATTATGTTTTCTTTTTTAATTCAACGTGTGAGCCTAATTCGCCTTCTAAATGTTATCATGTAATGCAATACACAGAAGTCTTCAGAAACTGCAATTAATTACACGCCGTTTGCGCTAACAGGCTGTCAAAATAACCTGCCTAACATATTTCTAGCAGCTTGTTTCCAGTCTATTTTGGATTTTTTTTTTCTTCTGTTATTCATGCCTACACATCACAGAGAAATCTCTACATCTTCCTGCTCTGTTGTCGTTTCTAGTTTGAGTTTCATCTGACTCACCAAGTATTCTGAATTAGTACTTGCCATTAGAACTGTCTCCACTAATGATGGCCATAATAAGTAATTATGAAAATAATGAATATCTGTTCGAAAACGATTATTCTGATAACAAGTAATTTGCTACAAATTAATATTATTTGCATATTGATGAGCACCAATGGTGTATTCAGGTTTTCCGAATGACGAGGTGCAACTTCGCTACCTGTCGGTCTCCCCCTCCCCTCCCTGAAAATGGGAGTAGTTAAGGTCGTGTAGGAGAGAATGGGGATGTTGTTACGTCACTAATGACTACTGGCAGCCTCTTCAATCACGTTAAATATATATATTATTATTTTAATTTTCTTCTATGGGCTAAACTGACCTCTATTCGCTTAAAGTTATCAAGCAAGCTTGAGGGATGACGTTTTTACGCAATCACTCTTGCGGGGAGGAAAAATTATAACTTGGTTAGGACACTGCATACTTGTATATCGAAACAAACATTTAATTAAAACTACAGTTAATGGAGAAAGAAGAAAAGCAAGAAATCTGACATAGTTTTTTAAAGCGAATAAGTATTAACTAAAAAACAAAACAACTTTTATGTACAATTCACTAAAAAAGTTGAAAACAATTTTTCAGGTATTTATAAATTATATATAATAAAAAATCACAGCCATATTCAATCCACTAGTGGATGA
>JAGDQP010006930.1:0-11274 GCA_022664845.1 Lepisma saccharinum | reverse complement strand
ATATATATTTGCTCCCAACACGTCTGGTCAGCGTGGGAGCATTCCTTTTTACAATAATACAGTAAAACCGCGGTAATCCGACCTCGGATGGTTCGACTCCTCGCTTAATCCGACCATGAGGCAAGTTAAGGAATATCGGTGGATATCTGTGTTTATCCTTGAAACACTATGGACATTGTTGAATCAGTTAGCTGGCAACACTTGCTACTACCAGTACGTTTAGATGCTTTGCTTTACGAGTGTTTCTTGTTAAAGCAGTGATTTTTGGCAGGTATAAACTTTTTCTTTTCGTTAAAAATTAACTTTCAGTATACCGGTAGTGTACTCGTGTAACAGAAATACTGCACTGAATTTTACTACAAATCATTAATGCATTCGTAGTTTTTCATATAAATATCAAACGGATTTCTTGGCCCTTTACTGTAATTTGTTAGATATTTTTGCTCCTCTGATAATCCAACATTACTTGCGTTCGGATCATGTCTTTAGTCCCATAGGTGACGGATTAACGGGGTTCTACTGTACTGGGATAAGGACTGCCAGCTAGTAGCATTGTTGCCACGGAGTTATGGTTGTTACATACTGTGTGCTGTCTTAAATAGCATTTACAGTGGAACCTCGATTAACCGTCACTCTCTGTTATCGGTCATCCTAAAAATGATTTCGTTTACTTAACAGGTTTTAAGTAAAAACGTATTTTTGAATAAAAAGTGTTGTTCTTTTTTTTTTTTAAAAAAAAAAGAAAGAAAAAAGTTTTCCCCGGTGGTGGTTGGAAGCTCTATTTACAGTATAGCGTTTATAATGAAATTTCTGTTATCCGTCTATTTAGTTAAACGTCACAATCCCAGTCCCGACGTGACGGATAATCGAGGTTCCACTGTACTACTTTCAAACTGATGGCGAGGACTTGTGTTCGATATCAGCTGGAATTATTATTTGTTTTTCTTTCATAGAATATTTCTGTACTCATATTCATGATTTAACATGTGCTTTCTTGAAAAACAAAGCTATCTTGTGCTTTTACATACAGTACATTAATGCTGAGTAAGCGAAGGCAGGTTAGTTAGAAAGCCAGGTTATTTTTTTATATATTGCGCACACTATCAGATCAAGGGCTACCCACATAGATTTATTTCTGACGAATTAAATAGAAGTAATCAGAATGTAAGCCCCGATCTTTTACGCAGTGACAGCGACACTCAATTTTCTAAGCCTCGATGTGAATTCTGCGAAAACGATCCCACTTTTCCCTCAGTCTCATCAGAAGAAATAGGAGGTTGCTTGAATTAAGCAAAGGGTGTCTGCTTCACTCCGATTATTTTAGCCAATCAGAGCTTGAGATTGAAATTCCGAAAAACAGTTGTACTAGGAAAAGAAAATTCGCAACCCGGATAGACAAATAAGGCTTTAAAAAAGTTATAAAAAGGGCAAGGCCAATACGAATGGAGCAGGCTAGAATTTCACTGAAGGACCTGACGCTGTCAGAAGATCTCCAATGATAATTTACAATAAAAATTATTTAACACAATGAAAGCAAGCAAGAAGATAAAAAATAAAAAAATCTTACCTATTGCGCGGACTGAGTGTAGAATAAGATCTGTTACCGAAAGTTGACATTTCAATTTTACAAAAAGTGAACCACATACACACACACACATAGAAGTACACCCTAGAAGCACACACAGGTAGATAAACAGTTGCACGCCACATTTACTTCTTAATACTCTGTATGTCACGCCGATAGCACACACACACACAGAGAAAGAACCCTTTGGTTGATCTTGAAGTTGGGTTAGAAGGTAAAAAAAAAAACAGACTCGTGACTGGTTGGTTGGTTGTGAAATCATACAGCCTCTGTGTCAGCGGAATTTAATGAATTGCTTGAAACAAGAAAAACCACGCAACTCTTTTTTTTTTCAAAATCGGTCAAGATTTTTTTTTTTTTTTTAGTCTGTATGTGAAGAGGCTCCCAATGCAATACAATAAAAGAAGATTCACTGATGCCGTACGTAATCTTTTATAATTCGGTGAAGCAACCCCAAAGGTTGAAATCGACAACAACTTGTAATTGGAACAGCAACATTACTTGTCTTACAGCAATCAGTGAATGGCAATGTGTCGAAATAAAGAAATAGATGAGCGTTGGTTCTGAAAGAACATAAAGAAAGGATAAATAAGGCCAAGTGCGAGAGAGAGAAAGAAAGATTAAAACAAAGAAACACAAAAAAGACTCCAGGAGAGTTGACGCAGTGACAGCGACACTCATTTTCTAAGCCTCGATGTGAATTCTGCGAAAACGATCCCACTTTTCCCTCAGTCTCATCAGAAGAAATAGGAGGTTGCTTGAATTAAGCAAAGGGTGTCTGCTTCACTCCCTTTTCCTTCTCTGATCGACAGATTCGCATTCGGGTACTCTTGAATCCGATATGATCGGCCACTATTTTGCCGAGGTTTCTCAAGGGATTTTTCCTAAATTATAGCAGCCAAATGCCGGGATGGTACTTTCAACTTAAGTCCTTCTCATATCCTTCCAGCGTTCCGCAAACTATTTTTCAAATGCTGACCAGTGTTATTAGTTGGTAGGCTTGACGGGCCACTGGTCCGCGGACCACAGTTTGGGGAACGTTGCTTACCCTACTTTATTCCGTCCTGAGTTATAAATGCCGAAAGGAAATACATAAATTTAAATATACACCTCAAATGCTGTATTACATTGGAGACAACAGTTTGAAGAAAAAAAACATGGGAAAGATTTGGTTTCATTCAAAGTACTATCCCAGCTTTTGCCTGGTGGTACCGAGGTAAGCCAGGCAAAACCACACCCAGAATATGCTGTCGCTGGGCGTGAAGCCACAACGTTCCAAATACGAAATCAACGCTCTATCTACTGACAGTGAGGTGAACCACTGTTGTATTTTTTTTATTATTATTATTTTATTTAAGGCCCAGACTGGCTCAGACCGAATGGAAGATGATGGGAGAATTGGTGCAACGAAGAAAATGGGAGGAAACGGAAGAAGCCCGAGAAAACCCATGCATGCGGTGTTTGCCCACCAGAAAGTTCACATGGCATGAGCCGGGATCGAACCAAAGATTTCATACACCAGAGGTGAGCGCTCTATCACTGATCCACCGCAGCCCCAGCAACTTTTGTAATTGTAAGAGTTCATAAGTAACAATAAAATTCCGGGCAGTGTATAAAACATTCTTTTAAATGTAACTTTTTAAAACGACTTTGCATGTAGGTGTTAGGAGGTTTGAAGTACGATGCACATTCAGTTTTCAACTGGACAGTAATATTATTTTACAACAGACGAGAATGCAATCACCTGCTACGCATGGGGAGTGGGCGATTCCCTTTTAACTAAAAGGATTCAACAATGGAGAGACTGCACTGAATTCAGTGGCGGGTCACTGGATCAACTTGTAACTGTCTGATGATCTGGGAGGTACTGCAACAACTGCCGTGACAGAAGGTGGAGTTCAACTTCCGCTCCATTACCCAACAACAACCCTGCATTTATCTTCTTCCACTCAATTACAATGTTGCCACATCTTTTTTTTCTCTTTTAAAATAAAATTAAGATAAGGGGGCATTAAGGAACTGAAGCAGCTGACAAATATAAACAAAAAGAATATTAAGTTGAAGTTTTTTTCTTCTTTTTCTTCAATCAAATTTTATTTCCGACTGTGGAGAGAACAGCTTTCGATGTTCCATGACACCACAATCAAAGCTAATAAACTACGGTTCTTACCTTTATGCAACCCATTCTTATTACTCTGTTTGATTTATGTTTTATTATTTCATACTTGAAACAATGGTTGCATGTGTCACACCCACTTTCAATAAGACTTCCACTACAGAAGAAACAGCGTGTAAAAAATGTACTCGTAATATCCATTAACTAGCCTTAATGTGACGACTAAGGTGAGCAGGCCATGTAGGTCGGTGGGGGAAAAATGAAGATTATATTCCACCGTGGTTACCGAAGGAAAAGAGACCGTTGGGAAGACCAAGACGACGTTGGGAAGATAATATTAGAAGGGATCTTCGAGTGATAAAAACTGGCTTGATCGTGCTCAGGATAAAATCGTATAGAGAACATTTGTTACTGCGGCGATGAACTTGCGAGTTTCGTTAAGCCATAGAGTAAGTAAGTAAGCCTTGTTCAATTGTATTTCCATTTCTAGAAAGTATAGTTGTGAATCTCTCCCCATATGCTACATTGTAGTAGCGTAAACTTTGGTTCGAATCCTCCCTCCCTTTCAAGGGATCCGTCTAAGGGTCTACAATGAAAGTGGCATTTCTGTGTTTTTTAAACAAATAATTATTAAAACGAATGTATTTTTAAAATTATTGTTATGTTATTTTGCTCGTGACAGTTTCCTGCTACTTGTAGGTAATGAATCTTTGGTGCGAACGAACTATCTCTACCACGACGTGTAAGTGCTCGATTGGGTTTTATGTCGAGCGAAAGTGGTGGGCACACTATTAATGAAAACTGGCCAGAATGCTCTTCGAACCAAAGCAACTTGGGACTAATGACATATATCTTTCTTGGACATGTCATTGTTGAGGAAGGGGGAGCGGACGTGAAGTGTATGAAGTATTGCACATTGTTACCAAGCAGTGCAACATAATGGCCATAGACCACATACGTGTTTAGGAGAACCCGAGGATCTAACACACGTCATATGAACACATCCGACACGGACATGGAGTCCCGTATCGGGACGGGAATCATCCATAGTGCTGTTATTGCCCATATAATTATTTTTAAGTTATCAAACTAACATGTACCAGCAGCTTGCTGACAACCTTGTTGACAACTAAGACTCATGGTCTTATGAAAATGGAACCAGAATGAAACATAAAACTCTCTTTTGTATTGAAATGATGTAAGATAAATGAGGCAACTATTAAGTGAGGGAGTGGAAGCGGGGTCTCCTCGTAATAAGGAGATCTTGGAATCGGGGGCGTTTATCGTAACTGAGATTTAAACTACAGTGAAAACTACTCATACCGGAACCGCAAGGATCGGGCGGTAATTTCATATTTAGGGAAGTTCCGTTTTTCTGTATTGATTCTAGTCACACGAGACAAATGTTCAAGTAAAACTTTGGGAAACTTGATTGGCCAGTCTAGTAACTTTTGACTTCGATCCGTCACGATTCGCCCATTTACAGCCAGTTAAAATAGACAAACATCCATGTCCCTACCGGGATTCGAACCCGGGACCTTTGAGTCGTTAGCCGAACGCTTAGACCGCACTGCAACCCGGTCGGCACAAATGTTCAGGATAATACGCATAATTAACATCAGGACCACTAACTCCCTGATATTTATCCAACGAAGAGTGTAAAGAATTATTAACGAAACGTCCTAAAGTGTGAATTGGTGTAAAAACCATCATCATTAAAAGTGGTTTTCTATATAACTTCAAAACCTGCCGACATATCCTGTTTGTTGCTATAGAAACCAGTCTGGACAAATTTCGTGTGGTCGCCATGGTAATGCAGTGGAACTGACGTCCAATCGCAATAAATGTCGTCTGCTAGCAACACACACACTTCGCCCAAGCACAAGTGTAAGTGAGCGCCTTTACCGACTGCATTTGCCGGCCGGGTGGCCAAGCGGTCTGCGGCGGTAGGTCATCAGCTAGAAGGTCCCGGGTTCGAGTCCCGCCAGTGGCATAAGTGTGGATTTTAACAGCTTAAGGGGAATCGTGACGGTTCGAAATCCAAAGTTACTAGACTGGCCCATATAAAATCAAGCTTACCAAGTTTTACCGATCGCATTTGGAAATAAATTCAACAGGTGTGGAAAACCAGGTATGATTGGCTCAACGAAGTTAAGATTCCACCAATCGACGAGTTCTTAAACATTTTTTTAATTTACTTTTTTCAGGTTTTATTCTACTTTGACCCTACATACCGCGACGCAGATGCGAAAGAAGTGCGGTATATCAGCGTATCGCTGCAATCTCGTTGAAAACCAACGAGACTTTGTGAAGTTTCTGAACACGAAAGCACTAAACTCAAGTACTTCTTTTGTCCATGTGTGCACGCATTTAATGCCTGTGTTGTAACGCATATGCTCTGACTAACTAAAAGGTGAAAGGTTTATAGACAAGGCCCTATGAAAAACCAAAAAGTCTGAAGCAAATATATACATCAAATGCTGTCTAGCAGACCCGATCATTTTCTACCTCCTTAATTATAAGGCTACACTCTAACCAGGACAATAAATATGATACTTTATGATGTGCCAAGCAAGCACGCTAATCATCCTCGTGCTTAATGCCACCGTCTTTTTGTTTCTATACAGTACGAACAAGAATCTTAAGCGTCTTCACTCTTTATGTTGATGGAAATATTATTAGCAGGAACTAAAGTACTTTCGAGACAGCAATGTGTCCAAAAATGTTCGAATGTCTGTGATTATATGCTTGTAACCAATATTATTGAAATACTAAACACGTAGAGAGGTTGAAAAACTTACTTTCAGTTTAACTATTTCCATCAGTGATTTCGCCAGATCCCACTCCTGTGGGAGGGGGGTGTCACCCTCTATATTCTCAAGAACACACACCAACATTTTTACAGTCAGAAACCGATGGAAACCGGGCAAACCCTAACTTCCACCCTCCTAATTTTGATTTTACAGCCTCCGCAAACTGAAAATAATAGCGGAATTCCTGATTTCCATATATAAGTATTCCTCAACAGACTTTAAGGTGACTGTAAAGCAACGACCTCTAAAACTAGATGGCAGCACTGCATGCATGTGTATGTAGTTTCTCCGTTGCACGAAATTGCAATGGCGCTTCTATAAATTGAAGCCAGTGGCGAACCCACGGCTGGGTTTACAGGGGCGGTTCTTTGCCTCCCAGTTTTTCGGAGGAAACAGATTTTAAAAAAACGAATCCGTGTGGCGGTCACTGATTCTAAAAAAATGGGGGTACAGTTAAAGAAGGAAGGAGTAAGAAGAGATAAGGAGAGAAAGAAGTACGTAAGGAGTAAGATCTCAAATAATAATGAAAATTATTTAAGAAATCACCAACATGGAGAATGAATGTATTGTCTACAACGGTATAAAGTAAAACTGTTTTTTTGAATGCGAATATTAAAACATTCAGAAGACATGTAATGAATGAACTTAGCATTGTTTTTATCTGCATTAATGACGTATGGACACTATAAAAGGGTGAAAACTTGTGTTCTAGACAATAAATAAATAAATACATAAAAAATTATATGAAATCATTTTGAAATAAGAGCTCAACATAAGAAGATAGTTTAAAAAAATATTTTTAAAAATACTTTAAAATCGCTTGAAAATCAATGTTTCATAACATCTAATAATTATGTTAAATTTATTTAAAAATATAAGTGTCGTGCTGAATGGAAATTTTTAAAATAATTTAAAATAATAATACACAGCCATATTCAATCCACTAGTGGATGAGGCCTCTCCCGGAGGTGGTCTACTGCTCCCACGCTGACCAGACGTGTTGGGAGCGGAGAGCCGAAGCTCTCAACTGTGATCGCTACCTCTTTATTCAGGTAGCTCCCCAATTGGCCTCACGACGCTGGGTGGACGCCGCACAGGCAACACCGTCTGGAGTGTTGAAACGGTCACCCATCCAAACACTGACCAGACCCAGAGCTGCTTGACTTCGGTGATCTTACGGGAACCGGTAGACCAGCTCGGCTAGGGCGTTGCCCATATATATATATATATAACTACATCACAAAACTGAATGCGTCATGTATATAAACAACACTTCTTAATTCAACGATTAAGTCACCAGGTCATCGGATTTTAGAATAAAGTTAAGTAAACTGTACCAACCGACCTACGCATAGATAAACACCAACCACTGTTTATTTTATTTTGATAATACGTTTTCAAGGGCAGATAAGATAAAATAATTAAACACAAGGCATATATTATGAATTTTTAATTGCGTTCTGTTTTTAATCAACGTGATAACTATATAGTTTTATCAATTCCAAACATATTAATCCGTATCAATATAGATAATTGAAAGGAAATGGCAATTTTTTAAAAGTTAATTGGTATTTTTAAAAATATAGTAATTTGTCTTTAAAAACTACTGAAAAATGAAACACATATTTTTAAAAAAAAATAATTATATATTTTTTGACAGTTATAACGTAATCGATATCACAAGATAAACTATTTCTTTTTCACCCCATGATATTCACCATTCAACATTTTGATATTTTTTTAATTTTTTCTTTAATCTATTCATTAATGCTTTTCATATGAATATTCGGTTATCATACAGTCCTACTTATTTTTTCTTCTTCTTACAAATCTAAACTCCTGAGACTGGAAACTCTTTGTCATAAAATTTAATGTTTATATTTCTTCCTATGCTTAGGAAGAAATCGAGGAAGATTTCAATGTGTAATTTTGATCGATTATAAGTGCCAGGTACTCTTGGTGCGGGCGCATGTGCTGGCGTCAATAGCAGTAGATCCGTTATCGTATTTACATCCATGATTCATCCTGAGTTACAATCATTGGGTATATTAACAAGAAGACCGGCAGTGAGCTACTCACAGGGAGAAGTTTTGAGGGCTGATTTTCTTGAAAGCTTGCGTTGGTTACTTTTCTTGCGATTTGGGTGAGTAGCCAATTGAAATACGTGTTAGGGCTGATTTTCATGAAAGTTTGCGTTGCTTGCGATTTTGGTGAGTAGAAATACTCAACAATTGAAACACGTGTTTCATTGCGTGTTCTACGTACTACGTAATAAAACAAGTACTTCAATTGGCTACTCACTCTAATAGCAGGCTTCCAAGGAAAGGAGTCCTTACACGTAGAACACGCAATAAAACACGTGTCTTAATTGACTACTCACCCAAATCTCAAGCAAGAAAAGCAGCCCTGACCGCACACTGTATCCGTCTCGGGCTGCGCATCTGTACCCGCAGACGCTTTTGACGAATAGAAATTATTCCACCAATAAACTTTAAAAAAAAGAAAGATATTCACTTCCACCCAGCACGCTTTTCAGGATTGCTATAGTTGTTTTACCTCCACAGCTTAAGCATTCTGACTTGCTTTTTGTCAAGATTCGAAATACCATACACGAGAATAGCCTTGTCATTAGCTGCTACAAGATTTCGTTGTTGTATCAGTTCGCAACTTCATGCATTCTATGTATGAATATATTTGTATATTCTAATTTGTTGTCATTTATAAACTCAGCCAGAATTGAGGAACTAGTCATTGCAAGTTCTGGAATGGTATTCCTAATTCTGTTTATAATGATGACCTTCGGAATAGAGAGTGTTAGCAAAGCAAGGCGATTAGTATGAACGGAGGGTTCGCTGAGCAGTTTCGAGTGTGTGTAGATCACATTGAAAAAAAAATCTACTGATTTGGTGAACCTAAATAAAAGTATATAAAAAGTAATCATTAAGAAACTGATAAGTATTAGTGACAGGTATCTGAGTCCAACGTTTATAGAACTAACTATAAGTTGTGTGTTATAGAACTAACTATAGGTTGTTTTGGCCTATCCTCTAATTCTAATATCCATGATTACATCAATGACGTCACGTCTAACACAACCCATAGTAGCTTTATAAACGTTGAGTGGAGTCTGGGCCTAGTCAGCCAGTATTTATTATTGGATGATATGTGGTTAACACTTATCGTTTCACTTTATGTTCTACCCTTTGATAAAGAAAAATAAATGGGATTTAACATCAGTGCACCGAAAGAAAAAAAGTTTGATACACTTTGTGGATTTGGAGCAACTTGCCAGACAACAAGGATCAATTCTAAATCCCTCACATAATTCTCATTGTCGTTTAAGTACCGGCAACCCTTAAACGAATCATTCACGACGACAAACAAAATGAAACAAACAAGAACAATTGTTTCCTTTTCTCGCACGGCACGAAATATTTCTGCTTTCCCTCTCTTAAATCTGTTCAAGAATTCGATCAAGCAATGTAGGTCGTACTTCTATTTTATACACAGGACAAAAAAAAAAGGGGATTTAAATAAAAAGACAACCACGGAACATGTAACACACGCTCTCGTCTGAGAATTACAACTTTAAGAAAAGGACAAAACGTTAGATACATATTTAAAATGTTTTCTTTTGTTTATTATGTTGTTTCATGATTTTAAAATAAAACATTGCAGACAATTTTGCGACATCTCACTGAGAAATCGGGTAGAAATTGTAAACTGAATTGCATTATTGACACTGATGCAACAAAGCCGATTTTTTCAAGAAACTAATACGCGCTTTCTAGTTCACATATTGCTACATAAGGTTATTTTGTAATGTCTTTTGTTGTACTCTATAGTGAAAACATACACACGTGAAACAGCATCTCTTTGTTGTCATGGCAATTAGACACACAGTGGAAAAATACGTGGATATTATCTAGTCTAAAAATGCCATATGTACAGGGTGTTCATTGAATCAGGGGGCAAAACTGAAGGACGAATACCTTAGACCAGCGTTCCCAACCTCGGGTCCGCAACAAACATATGAGGGGATCGCAATAGTTTGACGTGTAACGAGAATTTACTTCCCGATATTTACATCATATTATACATGTTTTCTTTTATAAAACAATTTGAAAACATGATATTGTTGAGTTAAAATCGAACTTAACAAACCGAAATCAATGTAATAAACGAGATGAATGAACTGCTTTGATATTTAATGGTTTGACACACAGTTGACTTTGACTGTGTGTTCGGTATATATTTCCCAAAACGAAAAGTGTTCCATGACCAAAAATTATTTGAAAAATTGTGTCATAATAGAAACCCGTGAACTTTATAGTCAGTAGACAATACTGGAAGAAGGCTAACAAAAGATTCAGGATTTTAATTTGCTCACCATTGTATCACAACTGAATGCCACGCCCACTTTTCCTTCTAATCGCTATTCCCACACATGAATCATTTCGACACCGTATCTCCTATTGAATTCCTATGGAAATACGACAATAAGATCCTGAGGCTTCGATTTATCAAACGACGAAAAACACATCATAGTTACCAACTCGGCAATCGTGAAGTCGGTCAGAAACGTTAGGCAAAGTCCAACAGGTTCGGGTTTGAACCCCGGCTGAAGTGAGTAATTACAATCAGGATGGGCCGAAGCCAATATCACGAAAATAGCCCGAAACGAAATAAAGTTTGATCAAAGACATCACAGCAGAAACTGACGTGAATTAGAATAAGGAAACTTTAAAAAAAAAAAAAAA